>JAXGGS010243292.1:9676-33827 GCA_035585475.1 Armandia brevis | reverse complement strand
AAGATTTTGATTCGATGATGTACAACAAAAATTGATAAAAAGCTTGGGAACGATGTCAAGAGTTAAAAGAGTGCATATACTCCATATGTGGAGCTAACCTGGTAATTTGATGGACTACGTCTGAGTCAGAACAGCATCTAGAAACAAGTAACACGTCCTTGCCTAAATTTAGCATTTAGTCTTAAGTACATTTGTATTAACATTGCTGAACAAATGTGGAAAATGTTGTTAATGTACGCATTAACATATTTAGGGCATCACAGTTCCAACTAAACAAGGACGTAGTTGTTCTAATTGTATAAGGATTGTGATTTTTTAATTGTTGGAGCTTTTTGTATATATGATTACAAAATGTAGTTTTGAGGGCTTGTTAGTTAAATTTACTGATAGACTTTGTACATAAATACTGGCGATAATTTCCGTTGGATGCCATAAATTCTGAGGAGCCAGAATTATCCGTGCAATGCTTTAAATCAGTGAACTATCTGTTACCACTTACCATAAATGTAGTTAATAAATATGTTTTATTAGAAATGAGTCTTTCAATTTATTACATACTTTCTTCCTATGTAATGTTATTTGTCGTGATGTATTTGACTCTGTGAGTTGATAACTTATATAAAATAAACAATATAAAACCGGTTGCACCGAAAACTAAAGAATTTTAACATGGTAAGTAAAGATCTACTTGCCACATTTTCATTTCATGTAAAATAAATACTAATCTTGCTCCAGGTACATGTATGTCATTCATAGTGAAAAATTAGGTAGCCAACAAAACACCTCATTACTAGTTTAATTTCTACAACTGAGCATCTGTTCTAATCTGTTTCTATTAATTTCGAATTTGATTTGGTCTGATCGTTAAAATCCGATTTACCACATCCAGATTCAAATGATGAATAGATCTCCCATATTTTTCCATTCGGGACAAAGTTCAAGGGCCAGCCATTGTTTGAAGAGAAAGGGTTGAAAAGGCAAATCGTTTAATCTTAGTAGTTAAATTTTAACCAAATTCTAAATAGAAAGTGTGGATCCATTCGGCATAAATTAATTTTTTAAAGAAAAATTGAGTGTGGGTGTTATTGAATACAAAATTAATTAAATGTGGCGTTTATATATAAAATTTATTGCAACAAAGATCTAACATACATACTGGGAATGCTTGCTACGGTTGTGTGTTTAAGTGGGTTCTGAACACAATCTGGCCGAATTGATGATCAAACTAATCATTTTTGAAGATAAATTTAGACGCCAGCTTAGTATATATCTCAAATGAACCAGTTACTACTGTTCATTTCGCCTCAATATGAAGTATGAACATGATTAACTACAAAAATTAGACAATTATCTATTCTTGAATTAAATAGGAAACATTTCAAATTTACAAATATATTATCCCCGACAATGGAGATGCTATGTCACATACAATTTCGGTTCACATTCATTATAGGCAGACATTGCATAATTTATCTGAGAAGAGTTATTTTCATCAAAAATTAAGCAATTACAGACTGTACAATGTATTGATAACCCTGTCTCAGTACACTACTATCTATAGATAAATGCTGATGAATGGATGTGCAATTCGTAGACACAGGCTGGATCTGGTACCCTGGCAAGTGCGTCCTTGCGCCGCTGTCAGCTACTTCCGAAATCGATGAGTGAATGAGGGTTTACGGTTGGACATCGGTGAATGCCTCCTAGGGTATTGGTGAATGATGAAGTGCATGCACACATAGATCGGTTTTCCGCCATTCATCCCCAGTAGTCCAGAGTATATATATTAATTAAGATGCGCTTGAGGATGAATGTAAATGTACACGTACGATTTTAAGCGTGATAACCCCGTTCCTACAAAAAAATAAAATTGTCTGTCGATAAACATGCTATCTACAGAGCATTAGGCTGCCATGACACTGGCGAATCCTCCTGGTCTAGTCTGTATGTGCCACTACTATAGAGCAAACATGTCCATACTGAGTCCAGGGATTCACGACCAGTTGTGAGAGTTCCAATTCCTCCCCCCGTCCCCATGATCCTGATGAATAACCGAACGAGTTTGTAAATTGTTCAAATGGAAATGATTCACTATGTTCAAACTAGTCGTCCTCTTCTTCTTCGTCGTGCTTTCTCTTCACTCCTCGGCCTGTAAAAAGAGATTGATTTAATAAACTACCCAGCCACACATTACCCAATTTTAAAATGATCATCTAAATTCTAAATACCTTCATCGTCGCCGTCACCAGCACCTCCTTCCTCGTCATCATCGATCTCCTCGATGTCGTCATCATCATCCCCATCAGCAGGCTCGAATTCCTCCCCATCACTTTCCTCCTGCGAACAAAACAATTCAGATAATTAAGTGTCATAGATCAGCTTATCATTACCAAATTCGTGCTTAACCCTACTATCTATCTACTAAACACAAGTTACGACTACAAATATTCAGCACACTAAGATTACCTCGATTCCAGACTTCTGTAAGTATTCTAAACCCACTTCATCATCGTCTTCGTCATCATCATCATCATCGACGTCTTCCTCTGCATCGTCATCATCGTCATCATCGTCGTCCTCGTCGACGTCTACTACCTCATCACCGTCACCATCCTCATCATCATCGTCGTCTACATGGACGAAAAACTGACACATTAGAAACAAATAAATGCAAGCAAGTTAACACTAAACGTGAAACGTGTATTTGTGAGTGCAACGTACCATCTTCAGCATCAGAGATCTCCTCGCCATCGTCGTCGTCATCATCATCGCCATCAACATCGTCATTATCTTCTTCATCGTCCTCAGCTTCCTGGTTATTTCTGTCGTAACCGTCGAGGTACTGTAACCCGTCTAATAATTCAAACACTTTCTCTCTGTAGTTTTCTACGTTTGTGACTTCACAGTTAAACAGGTCGAGATTTTTCAGTTCGGAGAAAGATTTCT
The DNA here is from genome assembly GCA_035585475.1 of Armandia brevis. Classification (NCBI taxonomy): domain Eukaryota; kingdom Metazoa; phylum Annelida; class Polychaeta; family Opheliidae; genus Armandia; species Armandia brevis. Next base: position 30,881 of record JAXGGS010243292.1, on the reverse strand, counting down.
GGAAATAAATAGAATAATTCACTATAAACATATCGGGTATCACATCATCACTGTATGTCTACAGAGTGCAATCACGGTTGATACCTTCAACAAATTCGGATTCACTGATCAACAGAGTTGGAAATACACGAAGCTGTATTTAATCTTTGCACTTACCAAAGCATCCAAAGTTTCGACGTCTTTAATTTTGTTTCCACTGAGGTTGAGATATTGTAACTTAGGGCATTCACCAAGATTGTTGAGACCCCCAGAAATTCGGTTGTCACTTAGTTCGAGCTGAAAGATAGCACCATACGTTCGTCACACATTACTTAAAACTCTAAAACGCTTGTGAAGTCGGGTACATTGGTGTAAATAAATCGATAAATGCTTTACAAGAGGTGACATACCTTCCTAAGATTTTCCAAAGCAGGGAATCCCTTAAGAGTCGTTAGCCCAACATTGATAAGACTCAATGATTCAAGGTTTTTGAATTCACTGGTCAGACCCTCGATCTGTGTTGCCCGACAGTTATCCAAATTCAACTCCTTTATCTATAATAAAATAAAAGAAGAGATTTAATGGGCATGTCGTACGACGGGGGTTACAGGTCAAATCTTAAGATAACATAATTGTTTATACAATTCATAAAAAGGCAATTCAAAACGAATTATCTACATATTAACTTCACTCATTTAAAATGCGATTGTTGTAGGAGAAATTTCATCAGACTTAAATCTTTAGGCATGGTCTGCATGGCAAAACGCTCATTTAAACAGTTCAAATTACGACTGCACAAAGTCGGAACATTTAGATTTGCAGACAACGAAATCAATGGGTTGCTCTTTAAATAATTTTCAACTGGTCAACTATTATTCATTGAAGTATGTGGAAACACATTGAATAGCATTGTAAACACATAGAGAAGATCTTACTTCTTTAACATAATTTATGCCCAGAATCTGGCCTGTACCATTAATTTCAGGCTAATTTCACCAAGTGTGAGCATATCTGTGGATACAGAGTAGTCTGCACGCGTGATATTGAGTACTAAATATTTTGACATTTTTTTAAACTCGATTCAGTCAGTGCCTCGGTGTCAATAAAAAAATTGCGATAGTCTATGCTTGACTGTAGCGCACCTGCCGGGCCACCGGTTGGTAGCCATTGCTGCTCTTTCCCTATCCACAGAACTAAGCAGACAAAGGCAGGGCTCGCCACGTACTCGCATAACCTTGACGGAAAACTTAAGTTTTAGTGACTTTCTATCAGTGGCGAGAAAATTGTGTGAGCCCGGCAGAAACTTCAATCCACTGATCACACGCCAGTGCGGTTAGAAGTTAGTTGGAGAGCTCCTGTGTGATGCCAACAGCGATTAAAACGAGGAAGCTGGTAGCTCCTGTACCGCATACATAGCCAAAATGGCGGGTAGAGTGGCTCCGTTGGAATTATGCGCGATTTAGTAATGCGCCTATAACTCCGATGTCAGTCATGGGATCTTTGAAAAAATCATGCGATTGATTGATAGTGAGGAAACCTGTAGGCTCGTGATTTTTCGCTCAGAGAACTCGCATACTTTTGCAATGCCGGCCGGACTTTGGCTACTTCGCAACAGCGACGGCAATGGCTTGTTTGTGTATCAAAGCAGAGCGGGCGAAATTAGGTCAACTTCACACTAGCATCTTTCACTGGCTTGGGGACCGAGTGGCCACGTTAGATCACTGCCAGACTTGTTTACATTTCGCAAATGATGTGCAGGCGCTAATTAATTGGCAAGAAATGGTAAAATTTGACCACACTCTTTGCATATCAATATGGCGGGAATAATTCGCCGGTCTGCCATTGCGAAACAAGCAAAGTTCACTCATGACCACTTTCATTAAAGCAGAGATGCTATCGTCATTCTTCAATATCCAACATTGGTTTCTTGCCTCTCTGACGATTTTTGTTTGTCTGATTGTAAGCAACACTATGCTCATGAGGGGAAACGACTGAGGTTATACACAATACTTGCGCGTGTATTCTTCACATTGCCAACATGGCTTCCAATAAGATGAATTCATGAGGTTTGTTGCAATAAAGTTTTCATCAAATCATAGGGTTCAAAGATCAACGCACCTTACTTTGATCTGAAAAGAAATTGGCTATCGTGCAAAGATTTTCAATACATGTCTTATTGTCTGAGCCATGGAACAAATTTGGAAACAATTTCTCAACGTGAAGCTAGGATAAGAAATTCTGCCATGATGTGTTCATGTTTGCATATGGGGAAGTGAGGTTTCTCTTGCTGAGAAACAGTAAAATGTTATCCCTTTGCCAATACCACTTGTGACAGCCATACGAATGGCAAGAAAAAAGTCGGCCTGAGCAGCAAAACAAATCCAATCAAACATCATCATCTAATGTGATCGAATAACTAACGCATTTTCAACAGTTTCGAACTGGCTGAAGTTCTCTAAAGGGCGCCATATTTGAGTGTCACAATGGCGAGAATACATATACAAAACAATGTCTCCAAACAGCTGGTCAGCCAGTTTTGGAACTCAACAAACTCGATAAAATTGATGAAATTTGGCCATCACCACAGACCTTACAGTTTGCACCCAGAAGAATGTCGCCAATTGCTTTAAAACGCGATATTTGATAACAAGAGTTTGGGGGATGATCACATGTGCCGGCAGCACAGACCCACGCAGTAATTCACCACCTAAAACATTGCAAATTATCTCGAAATCCAACCCTAGAAACAGTGAAACGCCTGGACAAACTATTAGACATACCTCTTCTGCGGGCCTCCCTCTCTTCTCGAGCTCTATCCTCTTCTCCATTGTGAGTTACAAGCGAATTAACTTGAGTAAAACGAGAAAGACAACCTTGCCTGGGTTGAAGACAAATGAAATGTACATGAAAGCTGCACAACGCGCGGGCTGAGCAATGCTTCCTAGAGGGGTCCCGCTATTGGTCAATATGGCCAACCCCTACCCTGACAATTTATCTATGAATATTCATACCGTGCTTTCAAAGCGTCCAATAGAAACCTTCTACATCTCATTAGGCAGAGTCACGTGGTATTTGTAATGGTAGCCGCGGAAAGGCGACTTACACAGTTTTTAGCTTTTTTGATGTAAAAGTTGGTAAAACAAATGCTTTGTAATAACCGTTCACGTACAAAAAAACGAATTAGCACTTTTGATTTTATGTTTCACCACTAACATTCAAAACCTGAATTCTTCATCGTATCCAAAGTTAGTTATGCTAAATAATATTACTTTCCGAGGCTCACGGTAATAATTATAGTGCGGAGTCAGCTGTTGGCTTTAGCATGCCTATGGTATAACACATACAATTTCAGTGCGCTGTTCCGGCATGGCTATCAGCGTGCATGTGCGCGCCACATACTTTCACAATACATTGTTTTCATACTGAGTTTCATCAAAATAAAGACTCGTTATTATGATCAATGCATTATAATTTGATAATCCAACAGTCTTACAACTCGTTACGAATATTGGTTTAATATTCACCCTAATAATCACAGTTACATAAACTGACTGCAATTTACAAAGAGATCATTTCACAATGAACGGTATTAATGATCGTATATTTCTTAGGTTCACAAGACCTAGAAGTACTGCACATGTTTATAACAGTTATAGCACATCACATTTAGATGTCCATCTCGTGCCCGGTTAACTTCTAATTGGTGATTTAAAGGTGAAGACATTTTGGGTTAATCCCTCGGGGTTATCCCTTTAAACATGTGCCTGCACTATGGTTCTTGAATCAGAGAAATTCACCTGCTTGGAAAGAAGAGCTACGTGTTTGCAAATGTGGCTAGGTAGATGACTTTGCCCATTTGTAAAAGGAAAATGAATCAGGTTTCAGGAGTCATAACAAGACTATCAATGCGGCATCTAATCAACAACGGCCTGGATATTAATTTATCTTCATCGACGGATTCCTAGTTTAAAATGCTCTATAAAAACACCTATTAAAAATAATTACATTTCATTATTCCAATTTGATAATGCACATTATGTCACATTAGTGTTGAGGATTAAAGCCATCCGAGGACATAGAGTAAAATTAATTAATTAAAATTGCCTTGTTCAAATTTACCATGACTGAACAAAATAAAATACCTCTAAATGTACCAAGATATAATTCAATGGTAGTATTGGTTATATCAATAAGGGTCATCAAATTCAGACCTAATCCTACTAGCCTACCAAACCTCATTCTTGAATGGGCTCATTCTAAACATTGGAACCCATACGTACGTAGCCCCATGCATTGCGGCTAGCCTGAATCAACGAATTGTCAGGTTCAGAAATCAATCATGGTCACGTGATAGCGACACTGTTACAGCAGTCTGGGTCCGCCTAGGTAGCCATCTTGGTTAAGCAAGGAGACGCCCTTACCAATGATAAAACGCAATGCCAAATAACTGAGAAGTTCAATCATTTCTCAACTTCAGAATATTATCAAAATACTCACCTAATGCCCATAACCCGTCTTCTTCATAATTCCACCAAATATATGAATGGACAAAGCACACAGAGTGTGGAAAATAAAAGGTTTTCAGGCTGTCCTTGAAAATCATCTTTGAATTTTCAGAACTAATTTTAAATTGGTCAGCCAGTAAGAATTGTGAATTTAGCACTAGAATGCTGACTGATGGATGTCCGATTCTTTTTCGAAGGATCGAAACCGATCAGCGCAAAATTTCCTCTAGTCAACAAAATGGAGTCTAGCAGCCAGACAACAACTGCCTGCGACTACCTACACCACATAACATTAGCTTAGCGCAGTATTTACCAAGCCAGAGTGGAGTAGCTGAATGCAGGCTTTCAATCGCGCGACCCCTCTACTGGGGATTGCTTAATGATTTGATACGTGCGTTGTGCTGTGGGCTAGGCAAGACATTGTGTCTAACGTAAGTATAAACGATGTGTAGATGGCAAGGGATGGCAATTGCTGCTTGAATCGCAATCATCTATTAACTGGAAATTAAGGCCAGCCACTTTCTGTCTGGCAACCCCGTGCACTAGGCCACTGGCAACACAGGGTATCACACGCTCTTGGCGGCAAATCTGAATGTCTCCCCAAACGTTCTAGCGCCATCTGCCGAATAAAATTTACTCTGCTATCGATTTGTGGTCAGTAGCGTTGTATGGCATTTCTTCCTCCCAGCAGCTCACAGGTCCTTGATTAAATACTGAATACCGGTATGTCGCATGTCCAAAATAATGAACTCTGTTGCATTTGTACACTACTAACACTTGTTACAGAATACACGGCTTGGAGCTTCATCGGTTGCCATGGAAACGTATATCCATAGTTGGAAGATCAGAGTGGTCTGTTTGACAAATAGCCTACATCCGTTTGCAAAATCATGGAAGTCCTAAGAAACCAATGCTAACTAACAGCACATACGTTTATTGTCACAGAATTGGTTTGTACAATTGTAAGTACTGGTACATTTGATGGCCAGATCTATCACTTGGGAGGATATATCAGGACTATAACAGTTAGTATGTATAATATAGCACATGTTCCTAATACATGTACAACGTTACCAACAACTATAGATGGATTCACCTCTCATTCAAACATCGCTTAGTTGAAAGAAGAGACATTTGATCAGATTCTCTGTTTCAGCTACAGTAATAAGCACTTCAATGGTTGAGAAGAAAATTGAGATAGCAATAATTGCCTTTCCACTTCTTAATAACTTTTATACATTGCCCATAACCGGCTGCAATCAAAATTCATCTAACTGTTTTGGCTAACACGTGTTCATAACATTACTATGAGATAAGGTAGAGTAAAGATACATGTAGATGTAAACATATATGGCTATACAAATATTGAATTACTTCCATCAGTGTTCTACATTAATGGACAGTAGTTAACAGGTCATGCCATATAAAACTACCCTGTAGATATACTACGCGCAAGGGAGAAAGGCAGACACGCACAACATGATACGTAGAATCACTTAAGATTTTACAATATTCAGAATCGAACGTGAGAAATAAATGCTAAACAAAAGCCGCCTGGTACATAAATGTAAACAGCATGGTCGGCACTGTTAGGTTGAATGTCCAAGACCAATATACAATATATATTGCTGATTTTTACACTGTTCGCAAATAAGAATTGGAAAAAGCGAAACATAAACTTAGATCCCATTGTCAGCTCCAATTAACTATTATTTTGTTATATGTAGAATTTCTATATTAAAATCAAGATATGTGGTGTGGCATACATCGGTAGATAAACAAAATATAAATTAAAGTAGTATTAGATGAACCTATATTTGTAAAGCGAACTGACATAAGTACTGTATATACATAGTAGATGTGATTACAATGTACGGTGTACGTCATAAATCCCAAGCACTAAGTGATTTCTATCTACATGTACGATATAACAAGAAAGCTTACACCACACGTCTTCTTCAAAGGAATATTGACTCATATTGTTCGGTATGAAAAGTATAGCAAGCCAAACAAGTTTTCTGTATGATTCAATTAACCAAGAACTACATGTCTAGGATTTCAACTTGACAGGGAAGTGGGTGAATAATTCTAATCACACTCAATAATTAAACTGAAAATAGGTGCAATAAATAAGGAGTAAAATATGTCTGTATTTCTGAGTACAAGCACACTCAAAGTGACCGCTCAAGGATCTTTAATTCTTTTCTGCAGAGAGGACTGGGATGTGTTTAGGCTTTTTGTCGGATTCAGGGAGCTTGATGATTCTCATGGTGTTAGTGTATCCAGCACCAGCTCGCCAGCCGGTGACGATGACGATATTGCAGCCTCCTTTAACGCATTGACGCTCCCAGCCGATGTCAATGGCTGCCTGAATACGATTGTCCATGTCCTCTGTCCAATCACTTCCACGTGGCTCTAAAAACGAAAAAAGTGTCATATTAATTATGGTCAGGCAATATATACAAATTTAACAATGATCGAGATATAGGAGATACCATATAGTTGTAGTGAAGTTCAAAAATTAACCGAGTATACGTTATTTGCAAATCCACCACGCTAACGTTTGGCTAGTGTATGCGATGAGCAAAAAGTGGTAAAGTGAAAAGCAGTGAAACAGTGTATACACTTATCTAGCTAGAATCTAATATAACGAAGGGCGTCAAATCATTTGCAACAACAAAGGTGAGATATAATTGCAAAAGTAAAAACATAAGTCTGAACGTTGAGTATGCGCAACCAGGATATACTAAAACAGTTAAGACAATGTTGATTTTCATTTCTCAAACAAGTTGTGAATGTTGTTTTATGAATACGAGAAGACAATAGAAGGCATTTATTCTGTGTTAAGATGTGTAATACGGTCACTACATAACATTACGGCACACCAGTTCTCGTTCCATCAAAGGAAGACTTCTACATGTTCCAGCCACTAATGTATGTACTATTCAATGCTGAATTAATATAAAAAAAACAAGAAGCAACAGCAGACTATTAAAAAGTGCGACATTGTACTAATATAAGTTATTAATACAAATCTATCTAAAACAAGAAATCAACATTTTAGACAACTACAAAACGAGAACATAAACAGGTGCTCTAACAATCGCAGTGAAAGCAGAACATAAACTTGAAGATATTAACCTAAAATACACTCATTAAACAACAGCAGTTCGGAATATTTAACAAAAGTTGCACCTTTGAGTGTATTCTGCATTTAATCGAGAGCGCAGGGGACAACACGAAATGTGTTGGTATAACCCGAGCCAGAACGCCAGCCAGTAACCAGCACTATGGGCTGGCCGGGTATGGCAAGCTTATGCTCTAAAGCTATATTCTTGGCATGGGCGAGGCGCTTGTCCACATCAGCAGCCCAGTCATCCTGCTTGGGCCCTGTTCAATAGGGCAACGAGAAATTAATACATTATTTATATACATTCTCAATCATAGAATACCCTGCGAATACTGCCCGTTTTTCATATGAGATAATTTGAAACGTAATGGATGCTGGATTTTTTTTCGCGTAGGATAAGAAGCGAATTTCATGCGAAAAATATGTATGTAATAAATAGTTGTCCAGCGAACGAAGTAACTAACATTTCAACGTATGAACATATACCAATAAAATGCGGAAAGGCCACTCACTTCCGAGTCAACAATGACTAAACATCACCCACATACTGACATGTACGTGTGATTGCCTAGAAAGGAACGAGAGGAGCATGCGGCCAACTTAATGCCTCAGGCTGTTGGCATCATTCAGTGCATGCGGCATTGTCCAAACTATTCTCCATAACAATCCAAATCGATGTCAAAAAGCTTCCATGTTAAATATCATGCGTGATGACAGGTCAAATTTTACTGGACAACCGACATATTTGTGTACCCTATTGGAATGGAAGAATGGTATGATCTAACATTGAGAGTTACTTGTACTAGCAGATGCATGTACATATAAGGGTCATAAATATACATTGTAAAAGGGTTTGGGGGATCTCCGTCAATTTTCTTCAACTAGCTCTCCATAATATGTAATTCAAGAGATTTCTCAATAGTTCAAGAGATTTCTCAATGCTATCAATATCTAATCGTAAAGCAGCAATCTGGGACGACGACAATAAAAATGAGAGTAATTGACAAAGTGATGAAGCAGGGCTTTCGTGCAAAACGTAAAAAGCAGCGGCCAATGTTATGCTTGAAAGACACATTCTGCGCGACTAAAATGAGCAATATACAATCAGGCCCACAACTTAAAAAGACCCAAGTCCAGATCCATTCACCAGGAATAAATTCAGTGGCTACTGGCCAATACATGATATGTATCATCATTGGAACATGACCATGTCCGCCCTTAAAACATTTTTTAACCAGAAGTGCACATTTTATTGAACTCTTAAGCGACGGCGGTGCCAGTATCCACATTTACACACAATGCTACCATCGTCATCACGCTGCCTCAGCAGCAGCGATTGTCCTGGAACTTCAAATGAATCATTAAAATATTTTTGGGCCTTAGTATAAAAACAAAACCACCTCTCACAATCATTTATTTGCCGTTACAATTTCAACATGAGGATGTGGTGGGTGAAGCTGGGATTAATTTCGTGTTACATAGGACTTGCCAGGAGTACAGGTAAATTGTTCTTTCGAGTATGTATCTCGCTGCAGAGAAAGGTCTCGGTAAAGTGGAATGTTAATTTAATTTATAAATTATTAGTGATATTATCTGATTACACATTAGGTCAAATCCGAAATCCATGCAGTAATGGGGGCGAGATGTACAACCCATATCCCGGAAATCCGGCTAAATACATCCAGTGCAGTGAGTGGGGGAGGGCTTTTATTATGGACTGTCCCCCGAACCACATGTGGCAGAATGAGCATAAGACCTGCGTAGACACTGCTCAACAAGGAAATGACATGAGTCGGGGAGGTAACACTTTACCTTCAGGCCGAAATGTACCTCAACAACACGGGGCTGTGAATGGAAATCGCGCGGGAATGAGCGATGCCAAAAATGTTCATCCACCAAACCGGCAGATGAATGGAAATATGAATGGAAATAACGGTAGAATGAACAATGGACAAACTGGACCAAGGCAAAGCGGACAAATGAACGGAAACGCGAATACCGGACATAATCAAGTTAGTGGAGAAGCAAAGACTGATATGTCAGATCGTCAAGGGAATGGGAATGGAGCCGCCTCTGCAACAGAAAATGGTGGCGCGAGGATGATGAACATGCAGATGTACATGGAAATGATGAAATCGATGGGCTATAAAGGAATGTCGGGAAAATCGTATCACGTGACTAAATACTATCAACCAGCTCCTAAGCCGAAAGAGAAAGATCCTGAGGAGAAGCTGCATAACACCGATCTATTAAACCCATGTGGCAATCCGCAGCTTAAGTACATCCCGCATCCAGCTAATCCGACCAGATACTTTGAGTGTATCGGCGGGCATCCCAAGGAGAAGAGCTGTCCGGAGTGGAGCATCTGGAGACAGGAGCATGAGCGCTGTCAGCACATTCCCCGACCGCAGCCAAATCCCCAACCAACCCAGCCCCCGGTGGAGAAGTTACCTAAAAACCCGTGTATGGGCAGCCAGCAGAAATACTGGCCTTACACGGCCGATCCGCGTAAATACGTGGAGTGTCAGGGCTGGTACGAGCTGCCAATCCTCCGCAGCTGTGACCCGGGCAAGATCTGGGTACAGATGGAGACGAAGTGTGTGTTCCTGAATACGCCACCTAGACCGAGACCAACCATGCCTAGACCAAACATGGCAGGCCCAACAACCGCCCGTCCCCGCCCGACGAGACGAATAACTAGACCCCCGCCCACTACAACTACCACCCCACTGCCTCCTACATCTACTCAGTCAACAACGGACTTCTGTCTCACCTCAGATTCTTTCTATCACCCCTATGCTCCGGATAGTACCAAATACATACAATGCGACGAGTATGGAAACATGTACATCAGGTAAGAACTCAACATATGTAGTAGGACTTTCATGCTGTTGAAAATTTTCGATTTGCTGTTATGAACGTAAGTGTATATTTCTGATTTTAGATACTGTGGACCAAAGAAGAGATGGGAAGATGGTTTAAAGACTTGTATTGGTGACAACAATGTTACCACATCAACCCCATCCCCGGCTGGTGAAGCTGAAGCGGGAGTTGCCGGCTCAGCATCCTCATCCTCAGCATTAACCGGCGGGAGCACGGCCAGAGACTTTGCCAACTCGCTGATCACGAACAACCCCTGTCCAGACGGGCAGCTGTTTGACCCCAACTCCGGCCTCTGTGTGCCCGCTAACTTCAACCCATCCAGCGCCGATTTAGTAAATGCCCTTATTAATAACAACCCGTGTAGCAATAATGAGGTATTTGACCCCACCTCAGGACGATGTATAGATGTAACTGAGCTGGTCAGTTTGACAGACGGTCTCATGAAGCTTCAATGCCCAGAAGGATATAAATGGAACCCTGTAAACTCTAATTGCGAACAGGTAAGGGTTATTAAAATGAACATCCTGCTAAATAGCGACTGAAAGTTCAAAAGCGCTGTGAAATGTGTACTGTACTTTTTTTTGTCCAAATCTAGTATGAAGAAAAGAGAGATACGACTGTACTGCAAGATTATAATTATGGGCCAAGCTGCCAGGACGGTTACTTGTGGGATACTACTCTAGGCGCGTGTGTGGAGGCTGTACACGTCAAAGATATGATCAGCGCGTTCGGAAACCTCAAAGATGCCGACGCTTATTTCTTATCGAGGTAGCTTTCTGTTCATTCAATGTGGGGGAAATCCCTGGCGATAATAAGCCAAGGGAAAATGATGTATAAATATACATGATTTCCTTGTATTCATCACATACCTAGATATCCGAATCTGAGGCGGCAGGGAAGCTTCGACCAAGAGGGTAACTTCATTGCGTCTGATGACCTTCGGGGACAGAATCAAGGACAAAACCAAGGTCAACAAGGTGCACCACTCGCTATTCCGGAGTACACTGGGGAAAACCCTTGCGGGACACTTGATAGTTTATATTATCCATTCCCTGGTGACGCCAGGTTAGTGGTTAAACTGATCATTATATTTGCCCAACATCAACAGTATAACCATCTAGTAAACAACACATACAAAAATGCTGAAATCTATTTCAGGTTTTTCATCCAGTGTGACTTGGCAGGCGCGGTTTATGTACAGCCTTGTAGTCCACAGCTGTACTGGAATCAAGATCTGCTAACATGTACAGCGTACAACGCCCAGGATTATGAAAGTGAGGACGAGGGTGATGGAGGGGATGCTGACAACTCTGGTGGGGCTGGAGATACCCACATGATGGACGCAGCTAGTTTAGACGTCAACCCGTGTCTAGATTCAAGAGAGGTCTACCACCCACATCCTACCGATAAGCATCACTTTATCATATGCACTGGTAAGATGCCGTTTATCATGGCTTGCTCGGAGAGTCTAATGTGGAATGACAAAACCAACACTTGCGATTGGCCAGTCTTAGAGCCTGAGGAACCAGCGGATGCTGCTGATCCCAATGGGACCTCGGATACTACTGACTCTTAAAGTGTCCAACTCCGAATTACATGTGTAAAATATACTTTCAAACAAGCAAGCAAAAATAACAAACGACAACAGAAAAACTAATGAGCACTAAGAGATGAAAAGTAATCATAATACGTTGTCTCAAGATACATAACCTCTAATGATTAACATATTTTACAAGTACTAATAAGTTATCGATTGCTAGTTAACATGGTGCGATAAAGTTACTCCGTAGGACCTACTTCGCTATGTCAATGATAATTGTACTGATCAATTGCATGCAATTTCTGAGTAGCATCAGTATTATATACTTCATAATGACTGGTTCTAATGGGCTGATACAAGGCAGTGAGTGTAAATAGTGTGGTGGAGATGCATACCGTGTATTTATCATAATCGATGATTGCCTTGAGTAATTCTTTTATCGTTAGCGATTCGGTTGAATAACCGGTGCACTATAGATTTTACTCGGGCAGTTAACATGATTGACTATCTCAACATATTTATGTACCCTAGATACATTTGTCAACTCAAAATCGATCATGGATATGACTTTAATGACATATTTAAGATAGATTGATGCTACAAGTGTGGACTGGATGTGGTATAAGGACCATTAACCCACATGTTGTTAATTTAAGAGCAATCCATTTGACCAGCTCTATTCATTAACTAGACATTGGATGTAGTGACTTATACATATCTTATTTATGGCAATAAATGATTCCAATGAGACGTAGTACTTTATAACATGTTATACAGAGGAGTAAGAGACGCTAAAACAAAATTCGAGTTTCGTCTATAAATGAAAACACTTTATTACGTATAACCGTAGATTTATCAACGTTCTACATTTATACTCTATACCTATGGAAAGGAAATATAAGCAAGACATAAACGGACGATGAATAAGTACGATGTTAATCGTTTCCCACTTACCCTCGTAGTGAATTGGAAAGATTCCTCTGTACAGATGGAGCTGTCTCGCGGTCTGTGCCTCCCTAGTAACGGCCAGGATTGGGCATCTCGGACGATAGGCGGCCATCAAATGCGCAGATCTGAAGACAAGCGGTCAACTTTGTTTATATATCGTCAGTATATAATGATCAGTCGACGGTTCTTGTATATCACGGATGTTTCTTTCCGACTGTTTGTTAACTCACCTTCCAGTGGCTGTGATGACTACTATGGCAGCGGCCATACAGTTGACAGAGGCCTCCACAGCAGCCAGAGCTGTGGTGTGTGTCACATCAGTGGGGCGGGGAGTCAGGATTCTCAGCTCCTCAAACAATTGTTTGTGGTAAACTGCTGACTCAGCTTCCTTGGCAATCTAAAATAGTCAGTCAATACCTTTACATATGAGTTTTCAATACAGATTTGTTTCCGCATACTGTTTGCACGTATTAAACTTAATAAATGAAATGTACTAACGCTGTGCATGGTCTCAACGGCCAGAAGTGGGTACGTTCCCTTAGCTGTCTCACCAGACAACATGACACAGTCAGCACCATCAAGTACCGCGTTGGCAACATCACTACTTTCGGCTCTGGTTGGTCTTGGCTTCTTAACCATGCTCTCCAACATCTACTTGGCAACAGTAACAATGAAGTTGATACGACAAATAACAAATCAATTTGTAAATATAAGATACATTTATTGTATTGTGTTATTACCTGAGTGGCACAGATGACTGGTTTGCCCGCCTTATTGCATCTACCTATCATCATCTTCTGAGCAAGGAACACTTTCTCGGTTGGTATTTCGATACCAAGATCCCCACGAGCTACCATAATACCATCAGCCAAGTTCAGGATCTCATCCAACCTTTTGTTGGACACAGATATGTTACTACCGTATAACACGAGCTAAACTATAAGTTATTACAACCGACCGGATACCGACTGTCTCGACTATTGTTCTTACCTCTTAACTCCTTCGTGGTTCTCAATTTTTGCAATGATTTTGATGTTTTTCCCTTCATCTCCAAGAACTTCACGAATGGCTCTGATGCCATCTCCACTACGGATGAAAGAGGCGAATACCATATCCACCTGTAAATAAAACAAGTACGATGCAGTCTGATACACTAGCATTAACCTAGATACAAGGGACAAGCCCAGAGTATCAGTCTCTAGCAAAGAAATACGACCCAAACTAACCCCCATTTCCACTCCGAACTTCAAGTCCTGCTTGTCTTTTTCGGACACGGCTGGAAGGTCGACTGGAGTACCCGGAAGATTGCATCCCTTCTTACTGCTGAGAGCTCCGCCATTCTCGATCTCACATTTCAAGAAGTTTGATCCTAAAACATCATCAACGATTAGAAATACATGTACATTAAAACCTTTCATTTGCATTTTATCGCGGAATTCTGCACGACGTGAATGATGGAAAGCACACCTTTCTCTTTAACGACTAATGAGATAAGCCCATCATCTACGTAGATTTTCTTTCCAACATCGACGACATTGACGATGTTCTTATAATCCACCCAAAGGTTATTTTCATCAACAGCCTCCATTAAAGCATCATCAGTGGTCACGGTGATCATTTTACCAGCTTCAAGTTCAAGCTCGTGGTTCACACCCTTGAAGAAAATAGATATAACTTCATTTCTGGTAAGTGGATCAATATTAAATGGTTCGCATAATACATGTACTTGAGTATACCAGGAAGAATTACACTTACGGCCTTCATAATTCCAGTCCTAATTTCAGGTCCTTTGGTATCCAAGGCGATCGCCAATGGACGAGTAGACTTGGCGGCGGCCACTCTGCAGTTCTCGATCGTTTCTTTATGATACTATAATAACAATCATATTTATCATTTAGACTTTTCGTAATTAATATACATGTATGGACCGACATACTATAGTGTATACGTCATTCGGTATTTGCCAGATTAACAAGTGTACCTCATGAGTTCCATGAGAAAAGTTCATTCTGGCGATGTTCATTCCAGCGACGATCATCTTCCCCAACATGTCAATGGATCTACAGGCGGGTCCTAGGAGGATGGAACAACAAACATTACATCATCATAGGGACTTGCATTTACAAACGTATTCATCGTAAGTTCAATGAAATATTCTCCTCACCGATGGTGCAGATTATGCCTGTCATCCGGTGAGCATGTGGCTGGGAGTCGATGTCCAGTTCACACATGGACTCGAGGTGAGTCCCAGCATAAGCTGCGGCCAGCTGCTGCTCGTGTGAGTCGGTGGCAAACGTGGCTCCACTGTGGCTGCTGGCCCATGACGAGGGAACCTGCAACAACCCACTCTGTTGGTTCGTAGACAGATGGCACACCAGACAACACATTAGTAAAAAGTGCAAACTAACAGGATAAACTCAAGCAAACGAGGCTTATACCTATAGGGCTTGAATTTAACCACTGTAAAGAACGAAATGATCATAATTTTTTTCTATGATTACTGTATGTGTTTTTCATAAGTATCAATGGAAAACACAGCCTTAATATCGGTACACTCAAATCGTTCATTGCAACGCCAATTGTTCATTGGTTTGATATTATTGCATCCAGGTCAGTAAAATTCAAGCCCTGAGAAGTGAGCAAAGGGAAATACTTAAGATACTTAAAAAAACATAGTAAACTTTAACAGCTTGCTATCCGAGAAGTGTTGAACAAAATAAGTTTAAAAAAGAAAAACAGAACTTGGAGAAACAGATACCAAAAAGGTTGATCTTGAGGCAAATCACACCAAAACTATATGACATAAAAAGTTCTAAAAAAATAATTGACTGAACGAGGAACATATAGAATTGAATTGAAAGAGGTAATAAGCAATACATCATACAATTACATGTACATGTATAATGGTTGATGAACCATTTGCCTGAGGGAAACATGCGTGACCATATTCACAATTATCAAAACTAAGCTATAGCGAACATACATTGATCCTATGTAAATTACTGTTGTACAAGTACATGTACACGGTTCTCTGTACAGTCAAAACAAAATACTTACGCCGCCGCCTTTCGCAAGCATCTGTGCCATCTGTAAAGAAAAGACAGATGTACGAGGTGTATGATCAAAAACTATCAGACCAGTAACACACGGTCCATTCTTACTATTCTTAAGTGAATCTCAACTTGACCTTCTCAACATATTCAAACGTCAAACATTATATAGCGACCCAATGTGAAATTTAGGTGTGAATAGAACTACAAACAGTTTACATTACTGGTGCGTATATGTGTAGGAATGAAGGAGTTTAACTGTTTAATACATGGTTTCTCAGCTGTCTTTAAATGAGGCTTTGTGTGATTTCACAAACGTCAGATGAGCATAAATCGTCAAAACTTTAATCAAAACATTGAAACTAGTGATTCTCCATAGACTGATGAGAAGTCGACTGACTAACCAGGATATAGAGACATAAACGGACATAAAAATGCATTTATCAGCTGCAAGTTATATACATGATACAGCACTGGCAAACCATGGAGTGGTCATCCAAATACAGCATGATCAGTTCTAAAGAATAGCATTGAGAATTTTAAAAATTGTACATTAAAATAACGAAGTCAGCTCCAAAATTTGGATATGAATAAGCACATCGTACTAGTTAAACATACTGTTATAGTTTTTGATAGATTTTCTAAAGGAATACCTTGATATTTTAGTGAATACAAGCGGAGTTTCAGAGCCGGTGGAAGTGAATGTCTAGGTCACAGCTATAGCGCAGTAATAAATCTAGGGCGAGAAATGTGATTTGATTTTTATATGAAGCTTACATCTCAGTGCAAAAATCCAGAAAAATGTGTAATGACTGCTCATGTTACTTATATTTACATCATTAGATGGGGTTATGGCCATCCAGCTACGATTTAAATGACAATGCAAAGAACTATATTTTCATATGATACGACATTGGAACTTTATAACCTTGACCTTATCTCGGTCAATGGTATAATTTTGTCTCCAGACGGCAGCAGCTGACGGTCATTGATTTTTCCATATTCTAGTAGTAACACTAGTAGTATCAAATTAATCATCAGATGTCAAAACTCACAAATCTTTATCGCTTTGTGAATCGGCATTTACCAACCACGATAAGAGTCTCATTAAAACCAGTGAACTACTTTGAAGATAGACTTCTTTCATATAAGGACGGTCATCAACCCTTCCGCAAGGGTAAACCTTTTGTAACCCCATCCCCCATCGAAGGCATCAAGTAAAAAAAGGTCTAGAGTTATTCACATACCTCGGTTCTCACCCATGGGACGTGGATGCATTTACATAGATGAAAACATTTTATATAAATACTTCCATGGCTGGCGACATCTACTCATTCATCAATAATAATTAGTTCAGATATAGCCTTGCACATGGCAGATTTGAAAGGTTCATCTTTGAAAACTTTTGCGGAAAGAACCTTCTTTATATAAGTGTTTCCTCTCCTCGTGATTAGCTTACTAGATATAGGCTGCTGTCTCTCAATTCTAATTTCGTAATGTATTTATTCCCATCAACATACTACAGTTACATGTTATTTGAGTAATATAAAATACACGAATGAACTTATTTAATAGAACATGTAATACAATCCTGCAGACAGAAAATTTAACAAATTCGTCAAGACATTAACGAATCCTCGTTCTTATCATAGGCCATGTGTTTAATTATGAAAATAAATTGTGTTCGCTACAGGTGAAGATTAATCAAACTTGTGTTTTTAGTCCCGAATTTACTTAAATTGAAATACACCCAACAACCTGTCCAGTGTTGCTGCACTGAATCTATTATTAACATGGTCTTATTAAAATAATCTAAAAGCTTTGAACCTAATGCCCCAGTTAGACAACCCACTTTTCAAAGATTATGTAGAACGGCACAAAGACTTGCATGGTTATCTAAGGTTTAATAATATCAGCCGCGGATCACGAAACTAGTGCGATCTGGAATATTTTTTGGTATTTCTCCCCACCCTGGAGCCCCTGGAGCTCTGATCTCAACGCTCCACTTATCCATGCGGCCACGCTTGCGAAAAATTGGCGAATGAGGAGGAAGACTGCGCGGACGGCAAATCATGCAGGTGGCGCGTGATGGAGGTGTGTATACTCGTGGGCAAGCACCCTGTCAACCAATCAGGCGGGTGCAGATAACCACGTGTTCTAACCATGGGTATTTAAGCAGCAAAACCACATAACCGGTGCCTAGCCTTCAATCGGTCTTCTCAAGAATCAACTCCCGTCAGAAAACTTCGATCCTTCTCGATTTTACACCCGTACACCATGGCATCAGGAAAAATTATCAACTTTGCTGCTGGACCAGCTAAACTTCCAGAACAGGTATGTTATAATGTGATTATTTCTGTATTTACAAGACAACTCTACCTGCTCAATTCCACGCCTAGTTTTATGCCTGATAGGCCTATCAGCTGATCCATGTAAACATTTCCACAGTGTTACCTTTATTAATTGGCTGATCTCAGCAGTTATTAAGATTAATTGCGTGAATAATTTATTGCAACTTGTCTTTTTTTTATCCGTCTCATATTTATCATTAATTTTTATTTAACAGGTTTTAGAGACCGCACAGAAAGAGTTTTTAAATTATGCCGGTACTGGAGTGAGCGTCATGGGTAAGTTTCCACTCAGTCCTATTAACAATCCATGTATTACATCGATTCGGTTTAAGCAAGTCACAACTTAATGTTCTGCCTTAAGCCTCGATTATCGTTGCCCTATGAGGTTTTCCACGTTAAAGTTACGTATCCTTAAATTGCACTTGGATTTTTTGATGATTGATAATTACGGCTATTGTCTTAATTACACGATCTTGTTTATTCGGGTTAATTTGTAATTATGATACAAATATGTGCAGGTTCATACAAGTGTAAATGATGTAATATGTGATTAACTAAACAAACAAATCTGGACCAGTATAAACGTATTCATAGGTCCTACACGCTTGTATTAATTGTTCCTAATTGTTATGCCCAAGGCCCTTTCACAAGTCTTAAAACCTTTGTTTGACATGCAACTAAAAGTCAACTGCGGTTATGTGTGGGCTTGATGGTTAGGTCGTTCCACTCCGTTTATACAGGGGTCTTCTAAACGCGACTGTTAAAACCGTTTACAACCATCGAGCGCCAACTTTCCATTTAACCAACTCTAACAACCATCGTCCAAGACATTAATCACCGTCTGGATAATCTCTGAATATCATCCCGTGACATCAAACAAAAGCAGTCGGTCATATAACTCAAGGAAAGTTCCACTTTGGCTTTTGAGCTATTTGCCCTATTTAGAGAAATGCATCTCTGTAGACTGCAGCTAGTCTGCAGCGCTGGAAAATTTCCCAGCCGGTTCCAGCTAGACCAGTGGCCAGTCATGAATGACGTATAGCCTACATGTACATGTACACAGATCGTAATAGACATCTAAGGTTGGCAAAACCAACGATAGGAAAAAACGTGTGCACCGAAGTTTTATGCATATCGATTATTGATCAAGACACGTGTACATGCATATCAATTATGTATTAAACGGTATCGCACTTATGTACATGTATATGGTTTGCGGTACAAGTCAAGGTCATTCACTTGTGTAATTTAGTTATTTATAAGGGTCTTTATCGCCGCACAACGTGTTTAGGACCTGAGTGCAAAATATGTAATTGATATATCAGCGCTTAGTTCTGTCTAGTCGCGCTTTGTATCAGCGTTTGCAGAAATTTTTACCATGATTGCATATCTAGAGCATTCTATTGTTTTAAAATTGCAACAATTCCCCATCTATTTTAAATATCGGCACTTCCGTAAATCAGTATCGGCATATGTTTTTGACTGTCAGATTACCTGATAAGCGAGCACGTGCCATTTTAATAAACCCATAGAGTGCGGCAGACGTGAGTGAGTTCAACCACAAAGTTCACTCCGCGAGTTCACTCTCGTGTCTGCAGTGGCTCTGCCGCAGGTAACTTTCCACAGTGCCTCCGTCATTGGCACAGTGCCGAATGTAACGCCCGCCTTACATTATCCAACTCTGTAGGTCAGCAAGTAACCACTCGATATACACGTGTATATATATTTATGTATATAACATTAACGGTCAAAATCGAGGTCCTCAGCGTGGAATATTTCTATCGAGCATACACCTGCGTTGATTTATCGATCCTCATCCTTTACCAATACCCTTACTCAATAACCAGGGTATTTTCCTATTACCACCGTATTCAAACTCTGCCAGTGGAATTTTACTTAAAGTTGCGCTTGGGCGTTGTGAATGGAATCAGTTTTAAGAGTTAACTTTTTATTTGCTCTGATGATTTAAAGCTTGACAGCTTAGATTCAGCACTGTTTGTGTCAAATGCATGATCGTTTTTCGTCTAGACAACGGGTAAAGTCCCGTTAATTATATGTCTATTTATAGCATGGCTTAGTGGGATACGTGCGTCTAAAACGTTTCCATTATAACGAGAACATTTGAGTTCAGTGACCTCTATATTCATCCAGATACCCACTCGTGTGTTGATTGAAGTTAGAAGTGTTTATACTAAGAAAATGCGGGGCACAGTTCGATTATTGGTTTGCCCACTTGATTGATTATTGATATGATGATATACACTCAGACAGCTGGATTTTTACTAGCGCGATTCGACCTACACTAGCTCATCACTGGGGCAAACATCTTACACCGAATCAGCTGATCGGGCTATCTGATCATGCTCCAGTCACACAGCCTACATGCCCACAGTGTACATAACAACCAGTCAGTGATATGTTTCTCAACCACTTCGAGGTGAATCACCTGTATTATACAGCATATACCCACGTGTCCCATTGACATTTAGGCACTCAGACATAGTGTGTTATCTTATCAGATAAACGTATGCACGATCCGCTATACGTGGCAAAGAACGATGACATTATGATCAAAGGCAGATCTGCAAGATCAAAGTAGATCAGCCGACAATGTGGCGTACAAACTATAACCCCAAAATTAAAATCACATCTTATCAGCCGGACCATAACGATCACTCGAATTAACGTCTTACTCAATGTTTTAATGGAACATTTTTTATCTTTTTTCCAGAATTGAGCCACAGGGGATCAGATTTTACTAAGATCCTTAACAATGCCGAGAACACACTCCGTGAAATAATGTAAGAATTCATCGTCTC
>JAXGGS010243182.1:0-15279 GCA_035585475.1 Armandia brevis | reverse complement strand
CGTAGAAATATTTATAAAACACCCTAAAAAAGTCCGGGAATTAATATGTCGTCCGACTTTTAATAACATCTTGTTATAGTAAACATGAAATTAACTGCTGTATCTCGGATATACATGTAGTTAGTACAAATCGTTTTATGGTTATCGGAGTATTATCAAACACATGCGACAAGATGATTAGACAAACTGTCAAACTAAATTATCATTACTGCTCAATTAAGATGAATTTAATACGTCATATTTTATACAAGTGCATTAATTTACGCTGATGTTATGAGTTAGAGCTTTCGGTTTAATTCTATATTAAGGATATTACGCTGTATTTCACCATGCAGTGAGTCACCTTGTATTGTTTATAACACACGAGTGGTTAGCGCGTGACTCTTACACCGGCAAGTGTTTGTTTGTGTACACACATGCTCATGTGAGAGTTACCGTGGCCGTACCTTCATATCCTGCTAACAGGTGACAAGGGAGGCACGTTATAACGTGTGGTTTATACAGGGGCACATTATAACGTGTTTCTATTATACAGGGGGTACACTATAACGTGTGTATCCTACATATACAAGGGAGATATTATAACGTGTGTATCCTACAGAGGCACATTATAACTCGTGTGTGTTTTATACAGGTTTGTTTCTTAACAAGTACATCTTCAAACACTCATTTATCTCCGCACATCCTGTGTGTCAATAGACTATGTCCCTGAGTCCCTAGGCCGCTATATAACTTATAATATAATAAATCCAAACCCGTGTCACCACATGTTTGTCACTGTAGTCGTTACACTGATACTTTGTACCCCCTCACAAAAACATATCTCTCTATAGATGACATCTGTACTTTGTCTTGCTTCTCCGTCAGTGACAGTGTGTATAATTATTATATAGGTTTCTCCATTGTCTAACATTAATACCTCGCCACAGGCTTAAAGCTGATGCTGATC
Organism: Armandia brevis; assembly: GCA_035585475.1. Taxonomy (NCBI): domain Eukaryota; kingdom Metazoa; phylum Annelida; class Polychaeta; family Opheliidae; genus Armandia; species Armandia brevis. The sequence goes on along the minus strand of JAXGGS010243182.1, from coordinate 14,330 downwards.
AAGTTTTACCCTGGTCTTAATATCCTCTACCTTTAATTAACTGTTACCTGTCGTAGTCGATATAGCACCTCGGAATTTTATAATGATCACATACTAGGTAAAAGGACAGATATTCGAAGGGCTGGACGCCCGTGAATGAGTTGGGATATATAATATAATATTACTTACCCAGAATAGGAAGTTGAAGATAAACAGGATGATCTTGGCGCATTGTGATCCGCAGCTTAATCCCATCTTTGTAGGTGTCAGTTAATCCCGTCCAGGTGAGTGAGATACGTTAATCCCTTTGATCCGGGCTTATCCTGCAGGTGTGTGAGTACAGGTGGGGAGATGATCAGCACGGTGGTTTCTGGTTAAGGTGACAGAGCTGCTGAGAGTGTGTGTGCTGTGTGATCCAGTCTCGGCGGTGTGTAGATGAGGATTCGCGCGCTCTCTCTCTCTCTCTCTCTCTCGGTAAAATCAAGTCTCGTCTGCTCACGGCGCTCCACAGGTAAGCGCAGGTAGATCAATCAATCTCAGGTGTGCGTGTGTGTGCGTGCGCAGGTCGTGTGACGTCACTCAGGTAGCGCGTGTTTGTATTTACACTCGCCGGGTACCTATAAAATAAACAACAACAATAGCCGAGTGAGTAAGACCGGTACCGGTGGTGAGCTGACACGTGAATAATGTGTAATGTAATATACGGGCCGCTAGTAAAACGTGAGCACGCGGTTAAAGCTGACGATTCCTGAGCGGGGTGAGAGCAAACAAATACCGCACAGTCGGTAAGTCAACAGCAGAAAATAAACACTGGAGAACCGCTGCAGTACGCAGAGGCCAAGCTTAACCCAATATACGCGTAAATAAATACACAAAAGGGAAGGACCGTAGCACAAAACCCCGCGGTAACCGTTCACCTACAATGTGATCACCTTTTACCGTGCGCATACCTGAGCTAGACTCGACTCGGCGGAGTTATTATAACAAAAATAAGGCATGAATAGAACCACTCGTGTTATCTGAACCTTTGCTGATAAAATAAATAAGGCGGCTAAGATTTAATTTGTGCATATCTATTTAAAGACTGGCTTATTCGCAAGTATAATGCAGTGCATAAAGCACCATGCTCCTTATTCGATACCTTTATATAAGTCTTTGTAAAAGTGCACGTATCGGGAATAACATGTGATCTATCTCTAGCGTTAATTAAATGCGGTAGGGCTATCATGTACTGAATGTTTCTCGTGATTTATAGTTACAGTTGAGGATGCACGACCTCGGCCCGTACTATGTCCGCGAGGTGAGATGCACCGACCATGGTCAAATTCAACTTAACGCGGTGCGACAAATTTAAAACATGTACTTTCCAACCGGGGTAAATGGGACCCCAATTTTTTAAAAACCCTCCCCCTTGATAATGATTGTATAGCTAATGAGAATGTGTGCAATATTAGAATGTTTACAATTTACACGTCGAAAAATCATGCGATAAATATCATATCGTAAATATGCACTTCTTCCTCTGTCTGTGTTAAAATATTGAATTGAAATCAAATCGATTTGGTCTAAATTTAGGTGGTCTGGTTAGTTTTGCGCAGTGTGAAATGTGGACTTAAATATTGATAAATAGACGCCCATATTGCGGAATAGGTTAAGGTACACAGACACGGATATCTTCACATTGTAATAACACTGAGTGCTCCACTATCATAACACCGAGATGTGAAGTCCGGACCCAGCGATCTAAGTATCCACCTGGGTGTCGCTTTATTTAGTGTATATATCCGTTATAAGGCGGTCAGCGCGGTACAAGCCAAAACCGCCTTATAGAGGATACCATTTTATATGGGCCCGCGTTATAGGGATCAACAGAAACACTAATCGGGGGACATGCTAGACCCGCGTTATAGCGAATACCGCCTGATAGAGGATATCTACAGTAGAATAAATCACAGTTTGATGCACGCGCGTACTCTAAGCACGGGTTGTACAGATATTACCTGGTATAACCTGCTGCCACAGGTGCCACATGTAATACAGGTGTGTCATTTCAACCAGCGCCAGGTATGACGCGGATAAAACCAATCACGGAGCGCAGGTATTAAATTTCACAGGAAATTAACATTCACTGGATATCGCGATTATCATCGATCAAATCCACGGCACACAGGCGATAGCAGAATGATATATGCGCAAATATGGAATTTGATAAAACTGAGGCTAAATCATTGATGATTAATATGATAATATTTGTGGTATTCCCGGAAAGTTGTACAGCACCGTCGGCAGAGCTAACTATTAAAAATCAACGTAGCGCATTTGAATAAAATATGTCAAATTAATGCGTAGAGAATTTGACATGAAATCATTTCGAGCGTTGACGAGTGATCCTTTCTCAATACATATCAAAATCATCATAAATATTCTAAAACCGAAATGATGTGACATTTTGTCGGGTACCAATGTCAGAATCTGTGCTATGTTGGGATGTAAATGAGCTTATATCTTACTTGTGTTTGAATGTTGTCTGTTGGTCGGGTGTCTATCCTTGAACTGGCGTAACTGTGTCCTGTCCTGAACTTATATATACATCACTCTCTCATCATGTGAGCGATGTACATGTACACACACACACACACGGTAATAGTTATATATAGGGCTAGTCATGTGAGGAGCTCTCAGTCCACGGCCCCTTGTGAGCATGTACATGTATGTATCCACGCTAGTTCTGTATCTGTGTATCAGCATCATATTTACTAAACTAGAAGCTAAGATACACGAGGCATGGGGAAACCCGGCACTGTTCAGACACATGTTACATATAACAACATGTAAAACTACAAACACTGCCAAATCCTTGTTCCTTATAATTATAGTGTTGTTCAAACACCACCAAATTAATACAATAGTTCTTCGAAAAAAGTCTGACGTCAACACAATGTGTTCGGCCTTCGGTTTTTTAAGAGGGCATGAGCGTATTTATTCATTGAATTGATCAATGTGATGGCATGCGCGGGAATACTCAATCAAATCAAATCGTGACCTGGTGATCTGAAGTCTTTGAATCATCGAGCCAGACAACTTGTGCCTCTGAATCTGTAGATGAGTAACATCCATCCCCGGATTCACGCGACGTGTGGCTGCCCATCCCAGCCCTTGACGTATGCGTTGCCATGGTGACGGGGTTACCTGGAAACGGAAACTTTCTGACTACCCATCCCCGCGTTGTGAAACATGAAAATACCATAAACTGAATCACTTGTCGATGATGTCAGTCTGTTCACGGACCGTGACGTCACATGATTCAGGTGACGTTAACGTAACGACATACCCTGGGGAAACTGACAATTCAAATAATCATAAATTTATTCCATGCGAAACTGACACGCAAAGATAGAAATAGGCATTTTTATATTTAAGATGATAGATCTATAGATTTGTTTACACTCATACCTGTATATACGTTGGTATAGCAATAACCGATATGGATTATTTCCTATTAATTACTATAAATGTAGGAATAGTGACGATTGTTAACCGTAGGATTGCTCAGCTGTCCGATGTCACACGATCATCGTGGATAGGATCGATAATTACCGGTCCTGATACCCGAGAACTTCTCCATGTTCACCTCGTTAGTCCAGACCAGTAGGCAGCATACAGACACTCTCTATAACCCAGACCAGTAGGCAATATATAGACACTCCCTATAACTCAGACCAGTAGGCAGCATACAGACACTCGCTATAACTCAGGCGTCGAGGACAGGCCACATTTGAATCCGTGTGTTATAATGATTACCAGGCATAATCATTTGTGGTTCTTAGACAAGTCCTTATAATAATAATAAATCAATATTTTAATAAAGTCAAACCCATGTGATAGCGTAGACTGGGCTACAGTCAGACGCGTTATAATGAGGGCATTCTGTGTTAATAACTACCTTGCTCCTCTGGCCCTACGAGCCCAGGTAAAACTTGATGTATAGCACTGAGGCCACGACTCCACTAGCTGGCACGCTGCCTGATTATTTCCCTGAGAACATATTCGCTGAGGAAACGATAACTGAGTGATCAATAAAATTTAACTACGTCATTAACAAACCGATGAGTCGGGTCCTCGTGTGTTGTATCATTACTGGCATAAAACCGATATTACCGCAAACATACCAGGCCTCAAAGTCGGATAACTGGTCTCGGTATTACTCAATGGCTGAGCCACATTCTTTCATTGGTGGATTCAGTGAATCAGAACCGCAACCCCTCATGACCCGACTAATTTACGCAGTATGGAATTAATGTTTTTATCTTGCGGAGACGTCATCGATTACTGTTGCAGCTTTCGGTCAAAGTTAAGGTGAAACTGATAACGTCAGCGTTTTTATTGATCGATGGCTGTTTAACAGGGATAAAGGTGATTGATTCCTTGGTGGGGTGAATTTCTAGTACAATCATCAACTGTATGAACATGTTATTTATATAAACAGTGATGGCCACGCTCAAACAGCATCAATTAAGAAAGGAACTTGATGTATATCGATAGCAAGAAACATTCTCGGATTATATACACGCATATAATAATCTTTTATCATGTCTCGCTACGTGCTAGCGTGACCGACTGGAAGTAACAGCTCCCAGGCATCTTAAAGCTCAATGAAGCGACTGAGCATCACAGAGTGAGCATTAATTTGAAAATAGCTGCAAAACTAGGCCGGACCAGCGCAGTAAATTGATGCGAGTCGTGGTCAGTCATTCTTCAACAATAGAAATTAACGGGAAAGATGACGTCATGGTGTTACGCTATTCAGGGGGCTGTCTGATCGTCACATGATAAATTACCCGGATAGAGGCTGTAATGGGAGAGCTTCCGGTTACGGTAATGGAGCGTGACTAACGTCAGGCACCGGAAAGCGGACAGGAGGTGGGTGATGAGAGAGGGAGAGAGAGGAGGGGGGGGGGGAATTACAGTCATAGGGAGAGAGAAGGGGAGCAGTGAGAGATACCAGAGACGACTGGAGAGGAGAAGGGCGAGACGGAGAAGGCGCATGCTAGAAGGATAGCGTGAGAAGGATGCGATTCAATGGGGTTGAGGGTGGATGGGGCTTGAGCGAGTGAGAGGGGACGGGATAGGGGACGAGAGAAGGAAGGTAGAGGTTGGGCGTGTGGGAATGGGTGAGGGAGTCACAAGGGGTGATGCCTACGGTGATAGCGGGGGAGACTATCAGGCGTATCTCACCATATGTATCGATCATGAGAAGAGGAGATAGTCATGTTAGGGACCTGTATGGTATTTGGGCTGGAAATACCGTAAAACCATAGATATAAATAGACTATTTCTAACAAAGTTCGAATGAATCATCGTATTTGCAAGTCTACAGAAGTCGAATGAAAGACACAGGTAACTGATGTGTCATTTGGTCTAGGTGTCACCCTATTAGTAGCCTTGCCCATAACTTCCATCCTCCCTGCGCTCAGAACTATTGTAATTATACACCTACAAGTGTCGTCTATCAATCAATAATCTGCTCTATAACTGGGATATGGGAAAAGTGGAGCCTGCCAGCATCAGGTGTAATATAGTCTCTGTTTGTTAGTCAGGTTAAATAGTAACCAGAAAAACATCAGCAGGGAGCTGGGGGAGCTGGGCGAAGCAATATCGATGATTTATACTCATCAGCTGCCATCTTCAGGCATAATAGAATATCTCAATCTATGTCAGTATCAGGTCAAACAATTACGTCACTCAATGTCATTCCATGATTCAGGGGTAAAAACATAAAACAAAAGGATATGATAAAATTATAAAAATAAGCATATCGCAAATGAGGGTGTCATGATCGACTTATTATTTATTTACATTTTTAGCACCCGCTACTGATGCTAATCAGATACGAGCCTGAATATGATGGAGATCTTTGAGAGATGCTTACCTGACACCTGCGAGCTGCCATTGTTAGCGGAGCATAAATAATCATATTTCACGTGTGTGTGTGTGAACAGTCTCTGAAACCTGATGCGTTCTCCTGTACCAGGGAGGCTGAGCGGGGTGACGTGAGGGGGTGAGGGCAAACAGCGGGGGGTGTCAGGGCGACGATAACAGGAGGTGCGGTTTCCGGGGGTAAATACCACGCCCCTGGCGCACTTCCGGCACACTGGTATTTATAGCTCGCATTAAAACACGCTTCCAGCAAACTGATTTAATAACTCAGCGATACGGCGGGGATCAACAACAAGTCACCAGGTGCGAAAATACTCTGGCACATCCCACAGGTGAGCATCAGTCAACTCGTCAATCCCATTAATAAATCAGTTTAATGCTTAATTCGTGGCATCCGATGTCGTAAAAGGTCACCAAAATCATGTGTCTATAATGCCATCAGTTTTTGTATGCTCATGTTAGGCTGTGTAATCATATAATGTATTATGATATTTACTGTCACTAGCTTAGTTGACATTCACACCTGAATAAGTAGTGTATACTGATCCTGCTAGTTATGTCCACACGTGCATGAATAGACTACTTATGGGTAACATCACTATATACGGGTAAGCTCGTAAGCAGTATAAGCATACGCATATTTTTCAAAACCAGCATTTTTACGCGTATTAATAATAACCAAATCACTTGCAATAGTTTGCATCTAATGGTCTATGCAATCGTATAAAGCATTGAGGTAATTATTTTTATTTATCTAACTGACATTCATAGCTGAAAAAGTAATGGATGAATTGTTCATCGCACACACAGGCCTCAGATTAGTCCAGTAATGGTCTCACAGTTTAGTCTAGTAATGGCCTCACGAGCACGGACGTACTACTTACGCGTAATCAGTATGTATGAGTAGTATAAGCAGATCAGGCCGCATAATTCCTTTTTTAAAAGTGCCGCATCACCTACTTCGGTACAAAAACGCCGAAAAGGGGTCATAAAAAGGCCCCTACAGCCTAATTCTAGGTAAAAATACAACCTGCGGCATTCATTATTTCATTTTAAAATTAAACAAAAGCCTACCGCACTGTCCCTTCCATAAAATGTAAAAAAAAAAAAAAACCTGCCGCCCGCAACCCCCTCAAGCAAAAATGCTTGAGTAACTGATATTTTACACAGCCTAAAACCTACTCGAATTCCTAAAGTTAGCATGTATAGTCACGAAAACGAAAGATATCCATTTCATCAGCACTAAAAACTATCGTATTGAAATAATCCACGAAGTCATGACGGTTTTAAGTGAAGATTTTATTGATGTGTAAAATCGAAGTAGTACATAGTAAACACATCTGAACAACACACACTTGCTACAGGCGTCAATACTTCTACATATATAAAGGCTACATCAAATAACTATGATAATAATTCATGCTTCTACCTAAACACTCAAACATGGTTATGTGATTATTAATTATAATTTATGTACAGCGACCACAGATTCGCTTAGTCTAAGTTGACAACTATATGATTGGTTTATCAATCCGCTCCGATATACACTGACCACGATCTGAACATATCATCACTATTTCAAAACTTGTCTATAGCACACCACATGCAAGTGTATATGGCACAATACTTTAAAAATCATACCCATAAACATACTATTAACACATACTGTAAAATATTGAATGAAATTAATTTACACACAGACAAAATGTTTCTCAAGGAATAGCCATCCAAAACAGCAATTAATTGCATAATAAAATGAAATTGAAATTTATCCAGCAAATGTTAACAAATATGATTGAATGGTTTTCTTCATATAAACATTGCTTAGAAAGGCACGGTGGATTGCAAACGCTTATTTTAGACTATATTGCAGGCAAACTGACACTCAATTTACTTAATAGGCGCCTTAACAGGTACCCAGTCGTCAATCTTTAGACCCAGTCAGTTTTACCGACAGCATAAAGCGATGAATGTGAGATTTCATAAATTGCACATACCATATGCTGTTCTTCAAGGTCAGAAATAACGGAAAGCTGTAAAACCTCTAACTACTCCTACTACTCTGCTAGCTGAAATCTACCTTGGGTATGAGTCATGCACAGATGAGTTGAATGTCCTACCATAGATAATTTAATTTCTTTAGAGATGGTGAATTTATTAACTATAATAGCTTAATATGTTATCTATGTGTATTTGTTAGGACTGGATTTGAGAGCGTTCCTCAAGCAGCAAGCCGTCAGGAATCCGAAGATCTGGTGTAAATAAAAACAAAACAAAATGAATCTAAACATCATAAACATCTCAACACCTATAATGTATACACTGGATACTTGATTTATTTAAATGTAGTAACAAGTCTTAGCTTGTATTAGAACGTGGGGTTTAAACTTCCTGGACAAAACACATTAAATGTGCATAAACACGAAACTTAACTTACAAATATTGGCAGTTTGAACAACAAAGGTCTGATATTCCGTGCCTATTTTGCTATAGAATGTATGAAGCTATATTGTAACATATTTGAGTAAATGTTTTGTCACTAACCTGGCAGGCACCGATGGCGAACCCGAGGATCATCATGATGAGCGTGTGTCTCTCAAACCAGGTGACCACAACCAGAGAACAACCCTGAAATAAGTTCAATTTATCAGATTCAAGAACCCTAAAATATATCAGGCACTTTTGAAATAGTCAACATATTACACAATAAGGAACCCCTGAATAGGTTCGGAAATATTAACCTCAACATAAGCAAATTTGTCAGATCTAGACACTAATATATTGTTCCTTCCGGTAATAAATCTATTCAAATCAAATCAAATATATTGTTTATCTGAATAACGTAAGGAACTCTTGAAAATATATAAAATATTTCAGAATAAGGCACCCATAAATTTATCAGGAATCAGTGAAATAGATAAGTTATTAGTTATAACAACACTAAGAATAAGCAAAGTTGTCAGATCTAGGGAATTAGAAACAAGGGGTTGCGCTCACCATTGTGAATAGAGCTTCTGAATCGGTGTTCTTCTCCTTGGCATCGATCTGGCATTGTCTGATGTTGGAGGGGTCGCAGCAAGAGTTTGGGACGTATGTGGTGGCGTTCTGCAAATACAAATGGATAGATAATTATATGGATATATAAATGCACCATGTCGTAACTCAGCATGAAAAGTGGAATGGTGGTGGATAGTGTTTGATACATATGCCAGATGAGGCATATCTCACGTGCAAGATAATTTTGTTCTAGGAATCGCACATAATATATTTTATGACAGGTATGAATGCAGGGCCATTTACGGTTACTCAAATGCAGTATATGAAATACAACTGATTCGTACGGCGAAAACGTACACGAAGTAACAGTAAGTAACTCAGACTGCCCTGTTATACTCGATGTACTACCTTCTATCTAGATCGGTTACTAGCTCTATGTTATAATTGATGAAGTGTACTACTTATATGTATACTACTACTTACTCTAACTGCAATGTAGATCGGTTACTAGCTCTATGTTATAATCGATGTACTACTGTGTACTACTTATATGTATACTACTACTTACTCTAACTGCAATGTCTGTGGTGTTCCTCCACTTGCTGCCCTCGTAATCGGTGAAGTTGGTCGCTCCGCAGCAGCTCATCTACAACACAAACACGTTTTATAATCACGTGTTCATCACTTTATTATTGTCAGGTGATCAGGAGCCACGTGCCACTGTTGTTTATGCTATAGTTACGTTTTCACCAGTTTATTATTGTCTAGTGATCAGGAGTCGCTTGCCACTGTTGTTTATGCTATAGTTACGTCTTCACCACTATATTATTGTCAGGTGATCAGAAGTCACGTGCCACTATTGTTTACGCTATAATTTAAATGTTTTACCTTCGTCTGTAGGAAGTCCCAGGATTCCATCGCATCCTGTCCGGGATAATATTCATATTTTATCTGAGCCACCATCGCCGGAGTCAGGAATCCTTCCATCTGCAGACATAATTCATCGTTATAACAGATGGATATTATAATAATATAATTAAGTATGTTGATATTATTATATGTTATAGTAACTACTGGACGAATATCATGGGGAAAGTATGTACACATACCTTTGTTCTGTAGGTCAGAGCCAAAGCTCCACCCACGACCTCTGCTGCCATGACAACGAGCACCAATACAGCATACTGAAATTATAAATGATTGTAAGATTAAAATATCTGACAAATCTCAATCGCGGTTGTAGCTGCAATTTTTTTTATAGTACGGAAAAGAGGCTAGACATGATATGTGCTATATACTATGAAAATGAGGCTCTGGGTAGACCATATATACTACTTAACATGAAAAGGAGGGTCTGACTGGACCAGCTATACTACGTACTATGAAGAGAAGACTCTGGCTGGACTAGATATACTACTTACTACGAAGAGAAGACTCTGGCTGGACTAGATATACTACTTACTATGAAGAGAAGACTCTGGCTGGACCTGATAGCCCCGCAGCAGCCCACGACGCCGATGAGCAGCACAGCGCCCCCGGTGATGATGAAGATGATGGCGGCATATCTCAGCAGCGGAGTCGCCTGGCTCACGTTCACAATGTTCAGGAAATGCACGAGGTTAGGGTCGAACTTCATCCATAGTCCGAATCCCAGTAAAGCTGCTCCTCCGATCTGTGTGAATCAGATAAACACTCATTTGTATATAAATAAGTATTTTTAATAAAAGTACATATAAAGCTTGCTGCGTCCGAAAATGCAACAACCATGAATTTTTCACTATTACCTAAATTTGAATTACGTCTCATACAAGCTAGAAATGCATTTTGCAGTTGTGATTTATGTATGAAAAGATGCCGTTTTTGACCAACATTCTATTCTATTATTCCAAACATATTTTGATTGGGTGTATATTGCATTTGTCGGTTTCAACGAGCTTTAATCGTCGTGCATAACATGGTATAATCTAGGTAAAGCCTGTAGAATAAACATATTATCATTTCTAGGGACCCAATATTAAAATTTGCGGGGAAACAAATGATATCACTTGACAACAACTGATGAACATACTCTTGAACGCATATATCGAAACAACTCATTTCGACAAAATATGACGCTGAAATGTTGCTGAAATTGTTCTCCCACACATTGGCGTGCGACATTTCATTGCCTTCAAGTTTCCTGGATCCAATGACACAATCCTAATGTACTTCAAAAATGTCATGTTGTCAGCCAAGCTCAAGGTTCTAATAAATATGAGAGTTTAAAATACATTCAGAAAGAACAAAGAGGCTTATATATATCGAACAAAGACTGACTCATCATCATCAATCATCAGCAGGAAAGGTGTATAATATCGCATTGTCACTTTTATTTCCTTTTGTTCTATAATTATGTTTCGCGGTATATCAGAAATGCATGTAGCGTTTATACAAAGGACAACAATTATTACTACCATGCCCCCCTACCATAATTTAGATCAAAGAAGAAAATTTGTATATTATTTACAAATGCCCAACCTGTATACTACCGTTCGTGCGCCATTGGGTTGTGACCTTAGTTGGAAATAGTAGTACTATATGCCGATGCCTGAATTGAGCAGCATTCGTATTCATTATCTGCGAGAATATTCTGAACACAAATGCTTGTGGGAGGTGGATCCAGCACATATAATCTGGCATACGCTCTCAACTCTGCAATTGGTGGAGTCCCGAGATTTGAGACTTTGAAGCGTGAGAGAAAAGAGATGATTTAGGAGCCGGAGGCTCTGTGGCGAACACTGATGTAAAACCCGACTCGTGATTGGCCATCGTCGAAACATGATTTGTTATTCACGACCGGTGAAAATAGAGACCCCGTCATGTTAAATAGAAAGAGATGTAGAGAATTCACAGGTAAATCAGAGTGACATGCGCACATATGAAGGTATAGGCAGGTATGAGTCTGAAACGTTCTGAAAATTGTCTAACCTGATTAAGATTTACACACAGTACGTTGAATGTCTAATGTGGATGTAACTGAAATATGAGCAAAATTGTATCACAACTTTACACATACGTGATCACCAATAGAGAACAGGAACAATAAATCATCATTTGTTCCTACTCTTAAACGAGCAAGGTTCTTTGCCAGAGATTAACCCTAGAGTTTGTAAAACTATGAGGATTTCGTTGACAACGAAGACAAAAATAGCAAGCGAGCTCAGACATGATTTCAACATTAAGAAACGTGTCGCAATGTGCAGAACTGAGCGACATACTGATATCCTCTTTTGGACATAAGTTGATACTTATCATCAGTAAAAGTTTGAATTAAAACAGCCCAGATTCTGCATTAATTGCGCAACAATCCATCTACTCAATAAACTGAATAAATCTAAACGGCCACACACATATATATATAGTACAATTTTAAATTACAATTTACCCAATCGTGAACATAATTCATTGGAGACAGCCAGCATTACATGTCAATCTGCGGGAAGCAAAATAATTTGTTTGTATTTTTACTCCAGATGCTGATAATTGTCTAAGTTACTAACATGTGTCTTGTGTTCAGACATACAGATTTTATATATTCATGTCTACAAAAAAGTATTGACTATTATCTGTTGATCATGAACTACATAAATCGTGCGCGGAGATTCCGATCGGAGCCACTTTTTTGTCGCACACATTTAAGAACATAAGTATATATTATATGGCGCTGTTTTTTACCCTGCTTCAAGTCGCACATAAAAGGTGTAGGAAATCATGCCAAGGCATGTTCTGGTAACAGAAAAACACTGCGTCAATGCAGTCATGGACGTCTCTAAGGCGCAACACAATATGTTTTTATACGCTTGGGTGTAGCCGCGCAAGATAGATAAAATCAGTAAGGAATACCTATTGATTAGCGCACAGACCCCCCCCCCCCCTCTCCCCCTATCCTGCTTTGCGCTTGGTGTCTCTCAGCTTACACCTCAGAACTGTCCACGCCTGGATGATCTCGTCTAATAGCGCTCGCGTCTCCGTGGATTAGGAGAATTGATCTTGGGATTAACTAGATAAGAGATAATCTGATCCGAAAGGGAAACGGTTTTTGAAGAAGGCCTTTGATTTGCCCGCTCTATCGTCTGCGTGTTACAACACGGCACATGCTCTGATGGATAGATATCTAAGCTAGGCCACGTAAATGTAATGATCAGCCTTTCACCACCCCTATGAGCCTCCGAACCCCCCTCAACCCCCCCCCCCCCCTAGTACACATTTTAATATGTATCACGTCGATTTCAAACTAAGATAAATGATCAACCGCATTTCGATTTCAATTTTAAAAATCACCATGCGTGATGCCTAGAAACAGATGACTAGTTGATGTGGCCTAAGTGTAAATGTCGTCAGTATAACTTTGTGCTGGGATAAATAGTTACCAGCTTTGTCATGTGTGTTCACCTATAACATAGAAGGGTACAGGCGGTGGGTAGGGATTACGGGTTATTAAAGCCCTGCTCGGGGAATCAATGCGGCAATAATAGACAGCATGCTTGTAGTTGTGAATTCAAAACCATGCAAACATCTGAGCAGGGAATATGTCTCAGTAAACAACTCGGCCATACTCTATTTTAATATGAAGACATAATTCGTCAATACCTAATTCGATATATATTGCGAGTATATGTCAATGACTTTGATATATCAGGGCTTATTCTCATGACAAGACAATACCCTTTTCACTGTACATACATGTATATATATATGATATCAGGACTATTTTACATCTATGTGCACATCTTTATCTACGACCTTTGCTAATTCACAATTAACTAATGAGTTGATGTATTACGAAACAGACATATCTTATCACCTGCACACCAAAGCTTTTAAATTTAATATTACGGAAATAAAACATTTCTTGTAACTCCGGTAATTCAATTGTACTTACCAAATGAGTATTGATCGATGAATTAAATTTAACCTATAAATGGTTGACAGAGAAGTGCACTGGAATATAACGCGATAAATGGTTCAACTTGTCAAAGAAGCGTATATTTGGCTATAACGCGATAAATGGTTGACAGAGAATTTAAGCGTACTTGGCTATAAGTCGGTCTAATAGCGCAGAATACAATGTTTAATTTGTGCAGTCATAATCAGTTCAACTTGTTTATAAATGCAATGTAAAGAAATTGGATAATTATGAAATGGCTTCACAAGAAAAACACATATCGTACGATGACCCAAGGACCGGCCATGACAGTGACCCCGAACTGACCTCACGTGATACTAATCCGCTTGGCCAGGGTACCGAGTGACGTCACGAGTCTAAGTGTGACGTCATAGTTTACAGATTGTATATTATATACAAGCGAATACTTTAACCCGGATTGTAAAGCTGTTTTAGCGAGATTATAAAGTCTGAAGAGTTTCAGCACGGGATC
>JAXGGS010243071.1:0-11151 GCA_035585475.1 Armandia brevis | reverse complement strand
AACCAACATTCCCTCTCCCTAAAACAGGTTCAGTGACAACCATACCTTAACCAACATTCCCTCTTGCTAAAAAAAGGCTCACTGACAACCATACCCCAACAAACATTCCCTCTCTCTAAAACAGGTTCAGTGACAACCATACCCCAACCAACATTCCCTCTCTCTAAAAAAAGGTTCAGTGACAACCATACCTCAACCAACATTCCCTCTCTCTAAAAAAGGTTCAGTGACAACCATACCTCAACCAACAATCCCTCTCTCTAAAAAAAGGTTCAGTGACAACCATACCTCAACCAACATTCCCTCTCTCTAAAAAAAGGTTCAGTTACCACCATACCTCAACCAACATTCCCTCTCTCTAAAAAAAGGTTCAGTGACAACCATACCTCAACCTCCATTTATCGCACTGCAGCCCCCTTCTGTCTCTTTTATGGAAATCCCTCTTGGTTTTATGACTTACTCAAATGCTTAAACACTGTACGGTACAGAAAGTTGTCTACTTTAATCACCGACTTTAATGATTTTGTCGTCTAAGAATAGATGTTTTATATGACATCACTTTGTTTTTTCATTACCTTTTTGATTTACTGTTGTGTTCTTCATTTTGTACTCTGTCACACAGACTAATTATGCATATATATTATTTGATACTTATTGATAAGCTACATGTACAGTAATAAAAACAACAAGATCGTTAAAACATTGCATATTGTCCTGTAATTGTGTGAAGTTACTAGTAAAAATCAAACAGTGTGCGTGCTGATCATAGAAATTAGATTATATATATGTTAATGTAATTTGTTCTAAGAAACACTTAAAGACAGAGTTATACAATTTCACCAGACACTTTCGCTGGCTCAAGATTCAATAGTCAGGTTTTACATTATATATACGGCTTGGAAATATCGATATATCGAGTTTAAACTGAAAAACCAGTTTGATGTCCATATATTCTATTGGTCTCCGCAGACAGTTTCACGCATCCCGAATTATATTTTGGTGAGGGTGTACTTCATCACTTTAAATGAGTAATCATCCTCCAGTGGGTCCGGATTGGTTTTCCAAACTACCCCATCTTCCTCAACCACGCCCTCGGTGTAATATACCCCAGTAGGATTAGAGTACAAACAGGTGGTGTACCACCAGCCACCCTTAAACGTGTTAGCGCAGTTATAATTATAGATATCATTATCCTTGTCCAGTGTGGTGAATTCCATCTGGTCGTGCTTGCCATAGGCAATTGCATTCGAAAGGCTGTCACCAGCATCGGAAGTGGAAACATATCCCGATACACTCAGCCTGTAGTTATCCGTCTCAGGGCCCACAGAGAAGTGGTTGTAGGCTGCCTGGTAGGCGTTCCCATCCCAGTCCTCCATGTCGACTGTTAAACGGTAGTCACAAACTGTTGTGTACTGATGCGTCTTCTCTAGTCCGAACCAAAAGTCACCATCTGTGTCTCCAAATCCGACCTTGTATGCTTCCCAGTTCTGAGAGAAATCCACGCCGCCCTCTCTTCTGTGAACCAGCACAAATGATTCAGGGTACATGGCGCAGTCCTCTGCAAATATTAATTCACCAAATTCTAAGATTCATGTGATACTTTAATTCTAGTAAAACACCGCCTCTTTAGGTTCATGTGATACCATTTTTATCAGTAAAACACCGCATCTTTAGGTTCATGTGATACGATTATTATCAGTAAAAACCGCATCTTTAGGTTCATGCAATACCAAAATACACCACATATTTAGGTTCAAATTAAACAGTAACTCTAGTAAAACGGATGTCAAACTGTCTTGCTCAATCATTTGTATTCCATGTGAATTGCTATTGACTAATTGAAAGCAGTGGGATTAAAAACATGTCAAACATACGTGAATAATAGATCTGCCAGGTTCCTGTGGGAATGAGACACATGAGCATTGAGCCGGACTTTCATCAATCTTCATTGCAATCGAGATACACCCGGTAGCGGCACATTTTCTCAGACAAGTCGTGCATGAAGACTTCTGTACAACCTCGGTTCCAACTGTGCTTGATATAATCCCTTCCGTTTTGAATTCAATCTTATTAGTAGCGCACGCACAAGGTCCAATGGATTAAAACCAATATAACTATATAGTTAATCCAAATGGATCTATCTAACATGGACAAGATCATTGTGAGGTTTCAGTGCCGATGTCCCGTTAAGTTGAATAATGACTGGTTAGCATAATTGTCATTTATTGAGTCACTATTTGGAGCATATTTTAAAGGAGTAGGTGTGTGTTTGTGTGACAACCAGTTAAATTATTCATGCAAACCTTGAAAATAGCTGACAAAGGACCATTGTGATCCTTTGTAAATTCTATTCGATCCTCGTAAATTTCAAGGTCTCAGAGTCGTATTCTAAGCCGTCGTCATCGTCACATGGATGTTTGATTCCTCCTATACAAATTTAGACAATGAAGCAGTGATGAAACGAAACATCTATTTTATTGATGAGTGTTTTTCTAAACAACACAGATGGTACACAAATGCTGTCTTCAATACAGAATTTTCAGCTGGGATCAGGTAGATTCTTTTGCTTTCATGTGAGAGTCATGAAATATATATCTGCCACATGATAATCATCCATTATATGTATATACAGTGACGGTCATTCTAGACGTGCACTAAGCGCAGAAAGGTCACGCTGGAGCAATGAACCTTCGGCCGATGGAAGCCACTGTGTGTCTCGGTCCCCATAGTTCCCTCTCAGCACGAATATGTTGCGCTCTGAGCGGGTTAATTTCGCCCGATTGCGCGCTCTAGCACACGACTAGCGAGACTGTGACAGCATGTATATACATTAATCACTAGTAGAAAATAAAGTGAATATTTCGCAGCATTCTTTCTAGACATTAGCCTGTGCCGACGCCTCACTGTCGGAAAAGAAAAAGCCGGGAGCTGGTGGAATGATAGAAAAACGTGGATCGGGGATTAATACATGCACATGAAAACACTTTTTAATGATTCATTCCCAGACATAATCAGCTCCCATGGACGCTCCGGTCATTATCACCCTACAATTTCACACTTTGTCTATTTGGGGCAAATATAACTGATTTCTCACTAAATTATCAATTCTGCTAGGTATAGATGAGTTTCTTAAGTCTCATTGATCATGTATTATATATCCAAGTCAGAATTGATTAATAGCTTACATGTTGACAGCTGGTTAGGTTTATCTAACCCTTGATCTAGAGAACTACGAACATTTATCTGGATAAAGCAATCTACATCTCCCTTAAAGATGTGATTTCATCTGCCCCGATGGCACAATCGGTTAGCGCGCCGTACTTATAGACAGTGCCTGCCCTTAACCAGGGGTGGGCGTGCTAAGCTATGCGGAGGTTGTGAGTTCGAGCCTCACCCAGGGCACTATGTTTTATGTTTCTGGACAGGCTCTTCTTGAGCTGGAATTGATTAACATTTATTCGAGCCTGGTTATTTACAATGTGTAGAGATATCCCACTATGTTGCATCAAATGTGACCAATAAAATTCCTTTAATCTCCACTGAAAGACATTGGGCATGAAATGAGCGTTCTTTCAAAACGTAGGTTAACGCTTTGTGTAGCTCGAGTCGGAGGTTACACGCAGACGTCCGGACATTTCCCGCGTGAATGACCTACTTAATGATACATCAGTTGCGGGAACCATATACTATATCTCAGTATTGTAATGAACAAGGGCACACGAATCCATGTAGGAATTTGCGTGGGAAGTGGAAAAGCAAGGAGACATGACAACCCGGGGTAATGCGCATGATTTCATAGTTGTGAAGTGCGCAGTAGACCTACTTAGTTTCTGTACCATATGAACTGCACTTGTCGGGACTAGACGACATGACACGCCAGAGTGGCCGTCCGGCCGTGCTACCTTTAACAAGTACTAGGACTAGAACCGGGGCCTTTGTGCAACGTGACTTGTTTGCAATGAATGGCGTGAATTTTAAAGTCATCTCAATTATTGTTTAAATGTGAGGTTACAGGGGTGAAACACTAATGCTATATGCTGCTTCATTTTACAAGTTTTCTCTGATCATTTCCCATCGCTTGTACTTTGATAATTTCTATGATCATTGTTGCATACATGTATACTGTCTAAAACTGAATATTTATCAAAATGAAGACATCTGGCGGGGAAAATATCGAATACCCTGCACATGAGAGTGTGCACCTGTATCAGATGTAATGTTGCGATTTGTACCGAGTGGAGAGTTACCAAAAGCATATCGACTTTATAATATAGTAGACCACGAGTTCTACACCTGCAAAGGGAAGAAGGTCAACATGAAGGGACCATTTAGTACAGTATAGCGAGTTCATTAAGTTCAGAGCTTTCTCACTCATTTGGAACAGGTTTTTCCTGGCACATTCTAAAGTATATCGATCATGAGCTTTTAATGGGAATATGCGCACATGTAAAAGTAGGGTCTTTCAGTGTACGACAGAAAATAGGCCGCGATGGCAATTTTATATAACATACGTTACACATAGACAAATAGTTTTATAGAACATACATGTCACCTGAATAGTAACACAGACAGAAGGGACAATTGAGGTTACATCATTGTCTTGCTCGAGGCATTGCCATTGCTGCTAGATTAAATTTGTATCATCGCATTTTAGCAATATTCGTTCATCATGTCTGGGAGTTATTCCTATTACAAAGGGGAACCTTACCACAACCATTCATACATACAGGCTGAGATAGTGTCAACGGCAATCAAATTCATTCGGGATGCCTCAAGTAAGCAGTACTATATTCTTAAACATCATAAACAAACAGGCAAACCTGAGGATTAGAACAATACAATTTGAACAAACAAAGCTGATATGAAAAGAGAACACATGTATGTCTACAATTAACACTGTTTTGTAGGAAACATTAAGTTTGAAGGAGCAGTATTTATTATCTGTGACTATGGATGTTCCGATGGATATAATTCATTTAAACAAATGGAATCCCTCATAGGTTTGAAATCCATTTTCATTCGTATTACTTATATTGAGCCAGTACTTCGGCATTTTAGGTAAAATCTGTTTTATTTTCTGTGCGAAGGTCTAAAAATGTGATTAATTGCAGGTATCCTACGACAGACGCATGGCACAAAGTTTGCCATACAATTGGTATATGAAGACCTCCCAGAAAATGATTTCAACTCGTTATTTCGAGCAGTGAGAGGTAATATGACATTCATGATAAACCGGCCTATCAAAGTGGTTTCATATTCATCATACAATAATTCAGATAGACGTTTGCCAAGAAAAGCTTATCATGTACTTAGAACTATATTGCAGATAACGGTCTGTATGAGGACGTTTTCCTGTCTGCTGTGCCGATTTCCTTCTACAAACAAACTCTCCCGGATGGATGTGTGAATCTTGCTTTGTCAACAACTGCATTTCATTGGCTGCCATCAAGGTTCGGGGACTTTTAACACTTGTATCAGAAACGAGTAAAGCGTTTTGAACCAATATTCATGGTTATAGTAATATGTAAGAAATATGATGAATCATTTAATATTATTCACTTGATACTTTACCTACGTGAGTGATTCAGTAGTAAACAGTTTCATAGACACGCTTCCTTATAGACCACGTCCTTTAACAGCGAACTTAATTAAATATATGTTTCTACCACAGCCCCTGTCCTTTAAGAAACAGCCTGATGGGACAGAAGAGCGATGTTAAAGAGGAGAGAGTGGCGTGGCAAACTGCAGCAGCTGAGTCCTGGGAAAAACTACTTCTGAGCAGGGCATCGGAAATGGCTAAAGGTTCTAAATCATGTGCTCATGATTGATGGAGCAAGATATATAAAAATGAAATTGGCATTCACTTTATTTTTACGGCATTCTTTAAATTTTAATTTGTATAGGTGCAGTGGCCTGTTTCATGGTGCCTGGTCACCATGACGAAGAAACAGTTGGAATGTTTACACTGATAGAAGCAATGACTGAAATCTATCGAGGAATGGTTTCTGATGATATACTAACAAAGGTGATGTACCTCGTTGCACTTTGAATTAAGTTATGTTGCTAGCCTACTTTTACCATGAACATACAGATATACACTGGTCATCACACTTGAGGTAATATGTAGTTAATATTTTAGTTTCGTGCTATTTATAGGAAGAGTATGACCGGACAACGTTGAATATGTACTTCCGGTCTGAAGGCGAATTCTTGCTGCCTCTAATGGAGGATACTCCTGTCTATAATTCAGGGCTACGGTTAACCAGTTTTTCCTGGACATCTGTATCGGAGCGACATCACGAAATGATTAAGGGTAACCCGTCGCTGTCTCGCTTGTGTGTCATTTCAATGTGACCTAACTTTACATAAGGGACAAGTGTGAACTAAAGCTATTTATATGATTAGGTTGATGTTTCCAGAAGCCGATAATAATTCCGAGTTGGCTGACAAGTTGGTTTTAGCGCACAGAGTTTTCACCAATCATGCTTTCTACAGCGCTTTGTCCGATTACAGATCAGAACAGGAAAAGGAAATGATTGTGGATCTGCTTTACTCAAGGTGTTTAGATTTATTACGATTGTATGCCCTATATAATAGACACATATGCAAGACCCCTGCTCATGTGAGTACTGGTCAGTCACTCAATTTGGTAATTGACGGGTGTCAACCTAGTTGCTACTCGAAGTAGGTAAGTGTGTAACATTGAAGAGAGGCGTTGCCAAGTGAAAGAAATGACCACCGCTTCCCTGGAGTAATCCGGTGAAGAGGTGTGACTTCCATGAAAATACCTGTTGACCGCAACCTAATTGTCCTGACCGAGATACAGATTGAGATCTCGGTGAGCTGTGCAATATGCATGGGCTCGGACTGGGTATACAGATGGCACATTTCCATTGGTGTCGCACTTGGTGAATAACCCAAACTCTGTAAATATTATGCACCATGTACATAAACCAACGGGAAGTTGAGCAATTCACTATGCCTTGTTATATATGCGTTTACTGAAGCCCAAATTCTCCACATGCATAATAATATATCAACTGATTTAATGACATATTTTATTTTATTATGAAATGATGAACATTTTTACTCTAGTCATCTATTCGCATGTTATCTTACAGGTATGGTCAATTTATTAAACAGGAACCCCGGAAATACTGTCTGGATGGTAAAGTTATAATTCTAGAACTGGAGAAAATCTAGAATCTGTGCTGCTGACCGTTCGGTGTTTGTCACAGTCTGGTTGTCTTGCAGCGATGTAAGTGACGCCACTGCTGGTCACACATGAGTGATCCACACTGGTCAGATGTACTCCCAACGGATTAGCTTAATTGGTCAGAGATCATCTTATCTCTGTCATGCGCATGTTCCTAGAAATTAACAGTTGGTATCGCAACGCCACCAGTCGAAATTTGAAATAGTCAGCTAGCTTGAAACCTCAGAACCTTACACATGTTGTACTCTTCATCAGCCGCGTTTCATAAAGCTTTCCGAAGAATGACATGATTGTTTTTCCGAAAAAAATTAAATGGAATATGTATCTTAATATGACGTAGAATGTTTATATTCTAGCTTAAATCCTACAAGCCTCAACATGGCCTCATTCTACAGACATCAACATTTTCACACAGATCAGGTTTAAAGATCAAAGTCTCCAAAAACTGTTGCATTTAATGTAATTATTCAGCGGGAATAATCTTAAGTTGAATGAACTTCAGAGAGTTGTCATCAATTGTGGCTATTGTGGCTGTAAACCATGTGACCACTGCTGGTTTCCGAGCAGTACTATTTATGAACACCACAATTGGGTGTGATACATGGCATCTAACATACCACCATCCTCCAGCTATAAGCCGGCTGCCATGCAGGGCGGGAGACATGACTTGGACATGACATCAACGCTATGAGCCGGCTGCCGGGACCAGGTACATAGACCTGACATCAACGACAACAATTTACGACAACAATTTTTCATGAAAGGGTTAAGCCTTTCGACCTATGTAACGCTGTGTTCCACTGCTTCCGAAACCCGTGCTCAGTCTTTTGTGATCAATTGTTTGTGCTGTTATAATATTCAATAAAGTGTTTATTTCATAACACAAAACAACAGTATTTGTACATTCATAGACTTTCGAATTTACTTGATAATGAATAAGGTCTCTGCAAATGGTAAAATAATCATGCATTCTATAATAATGCACACTGTGTTCTTGTATTTGATTTATTTAGAAAGTTTGTGATACAGCTCTAAGAGTTCTCGGTCATCCCAGTCCACGTTCACCTCTTGTTTTTGACACAGTATGTCAATGATTTCACGAGAGCTCTTCCCGGAGGAATCAAAACTCTCCTGGTTCACTCCGGCGGGGTCACACAGAGAAAAGGCGATCTCGACCTGCTCATCAAAATCTCGTCCACGGAAATGCGGCAGTGTGGCATTGATGGCGTCTATTCTTATTCCAAGCTCTGAATATATAATGCTTCATTTATTATTTGGAAAATATGCCTTAAATGAACTCCCCATGGTGAATTCTATCATTTTTTACAACTCTGGGTCTGTAATTAGAATGCTAGTTTGCATAGGAACGATAATAAACATATTGTTTGTACCTTCGATGATATTTTTGTCTGTGTCACATGGTTTTTCCGGTTCTTGGTATATGTTTTTTTTACCATTTTCATTGTTGTCACGTTTTAATATAGATGTGAATGTAGTTATTAAGTGATCCAACACTTCATGATCCTTTGAACATGAAGAAATAAAGACAAATTTAAATATAATTTTTGTTATGCATACAAGTCTGATAATTCATGAATGGTAAGACGATTGGGAAACATGGAATATTACCTTCGGTTGAACGGATTCATCACCACTGACAGCACTCAAATATTCATTTATGATCACAATGAAGACGTTCATTATGAGAAAGATCATGATTGTCAGGTAAATCCACAGGTAAACCGCTCCGAACTTCCCGTAGGTCGCCATCATAGTGTGAAAGTCAAACTTGCCGAGGAACGCCTGGGTCATGGACGCTCCAGCTTGTGGCAGACTAGAGTACTCCTCCATCTGGTTAAACATCAGAGCTGCTCCAAACGTGAACGCCGTAAAGGGAATGGCGGAGACAAGCCCGAACTCCGCAAGGTCGCCAGAAGACTTGGACAAGGTGGTGGCCAAGATGGCGATCGTCTTGTTATAGCGCAGTATGTGAAGTAGTTTTAGCTGGGCCAGGAATGTCACGAATCCCATCAAATACATGTATCCTCTGTCAAAAGTCGCCAACCAAGTAAAATTTATGGATTTCCCTAAATAAGGATGAGATTGAAATATAAGTGATCTGAGAAAATAAATATTAGACTGAATAACCATCGCTATATTCATGTAGATTTTTATATAAAAAGCAACTTGACAAAGTGATTTTCGGCAGTAACTAACCCCGATTATTCATCATCTCCTCCACTGTGCTTTTAGTTTTTATGGATCTTACAACATAAAATCCGAGGGCGAGGAAGAAGATCAGGATTAGAGTCAACACAAGCACATTCCATAGAGATTTGAAATACCGCCTCTTCTGTTTATGAATGTTCATACATTCCATCACTCCCATGACGGTGACAAATATCGCGAGTCCGATCTCGGCGAATAACGCGAGAACTCCCCCGGCGGCGTTATAACGGTACAACTGGACCGAGAGTATCGATCTCCAGGTAAAAGCTGATCCAAAGTTCGGGAACTCCACAGAGATGGTGAGAAGGTTGAAGAGGTTGGTGTTGGCGTTCCACACATTAAACTCGAGCAGGACCGCCCTTGTGTACTGATCTATCCAGCTGTTAGATTCTAGCTGCGTTACCAAGTCCTCAGCCTCCTCTTTTGTGTTACCGAGGTTAGCTATGTAGCCCCCGCCGCTGTAGGAGTGCAGGTAACCCCAGAAGGAGGCGCCATTCAGCTGCTTCTCTGATTGGTAAATGTACGCATCTTCAGCTGGGTCTCCTGTCAAACTCACAGATGAGTTGGAAGGAGGGGCCCATCTTATACTATAACTTTCTATATTCTCCTTGGACATGGAATGCCAATGGGTGCAGCGTAGAGACGTTCGCTCAAACTCTCGAGGGATGTATTCACATGCCCCTATAAATAAAGGACACATGATGGTTATTGTGATTGCCATGTTCTGTGACTATACAGCTCCATACTCTAGTTTGTATTTAGTTAGTATGATCACCTGTGGCGACGCGAATTTGACGCAGCCTGGGCGGACCGAGTCGCATAGCGTATCTGTTCTCCAGAAACTTCACATCGTATTCCTGTATAGCTTGCCCACGATAATCCTCAGTGTAATACAGGTTAGGTATGACTCTTTTCTTAACCCATTTCCATATATCTGCTGGGTGACGGATCTAAAACACAATCATCATGTTTGTTCACGTTCATGTCGACATATACATCAATATTGGGAAGCGAAGTTATGATGCTATGTAACGCACAACAGAAGTCATATGGAAATCAAAATTGTTCCTCAAGTCTTGATTCTGCCAGAAAACGTTCTCATCTTGGTTGCCGTTGACAACAAACACGAGCAGAAAAATGAAGAAACTGTAGAAAAGGATTTCTTTCATCATCGCTCTCATCTTGGTATCCAGGGACTTTGTCTTCAGCGCCTCTGCCGGCTGCCCGATGGAATCATCCCCATCATCACAGTCATCTGACAAACACGAGTTAACCTCACTGTTTATTACATTCTTAATTCATTTTCTAACTATCAGGATAAGTATCTCTATATGCTTACATTTGGCAGCGGATAATTGTTTTATTTTGGTTTGATCCATTTTCCCGTAAATGACCTCATATTCGGACGAATCGGTATCGTTTTTCCAGAGAAACGTGTACATCAAAGCCATTATAATAACCTGCAAATGCGTATGTAAAATATTGATTTATTAAGTAGTTATTAATGGAATCAATTTCTAACTAGACTCGTGTCTATTCTTTATTTTGCGATGTTTCACCTTTAAGGGTTGAATGATAAGTAGACTCTGCAAGAAGCATAGAATAAATGCAATCAGCCAAGCTTTGGATGTTTCTCCACCGAATGAGAAACTGTAGAGAATGGTAAAGAAAGCTCCCACAGCCACAGACAGCGCCAGTAATATCCA
>JAXGGS010242960.1:0-15283 GCA_035585475.1 Armandia brevis | reverse complement strand
ATTTGATGGTAATAACATTTAAAACCTACAAGTGTGCGGAAAAACTTATTTGGGCTGTGCCTCACACACTAGTATGTGATATCACATGTTTTTAGTTGAATATACATTTCCTGGAACCTAAAATGTGTTTTATTATATAATGAAATAATTTTCGTCAGGATTTTTAATAACAGATTGAAGACAAATTTAATCTAATTCAAGACATATTGATAATTTCAAATACTAGGACATCACTTTGACTAGTTCACACCATACAACAAAACGTTTCAGATGTAAAGAGCAGCAAGACTCTAATGTTTAGATTAGTTAGAACTATTTTAGAAAGTATACTATGATGCACCCTCCTATATTAACAACTTGATAACAAACTTACTTGTATGGTTCTTCCAAATAAGCAGCTCAGCATTAATACCATTCCATTTAACCAGAATATCCCCATATTTGCCTCCTTAGTATTGATTCAATGCAAATTAATTCTTGTACAACTGAGGTAAAGCTATGGACAGATAGGTCTTTGCAATTTCCACTCAACTGGTGGTTCAGTTAAAGGTATTGATACAATATAAGTAGAAAGAAAACACCAGATATTGGTTTATGCTTTCTCTTTTTAGTTGTGTTTAGTTGCATAATCTGGTTACAAAATAATCTTAATAATCGTGCATATATTTGTTACTTAAATTCAAATATGCTCAGTTAGAATGGTGTATTGTTTTGATACAATTTAACTTGTTTTGAAACAAAAGCGTGATAATGCATTTTATCTTTAACATACATGTTGTTCTTGCAGTCAATCTATGTGTGTGTTAAGAATGTGGAAGTACAAAAATGTACTGTTTTTCACTGACAACACGACTGCAGCTGATGCAGCTGAATATGATATGTAAACTCCTTCAGGGCTTCATCAAAAAAAGACCATTCCGGTTGTGAATGAGAATGTTGGCTACTATGATATATCTTTATAATAAAAGTTTTACACTGTACATACACATGTTTAAAGAAACATGGTGTAAATTGTAACAGTACACATTGGCTTGTAGATTATATTTTGGTTAGTTTAGTTGAATACATTAAGTGATGGTATAGTTTCTTATTCAATTAGTTAATTATTTAAATTCATACAACATTAACCAAATATCTGACCAACATATTCATACCCTGTTTAAATAAATGTGTTATGCAAATCCATCATACATTTCAACCTAGTAAAGGTATGAAATTCAAAATACTAATCAATGGCATTTAAGTTGTGAATAATCCACACTCCTATACTTAATAAACATGGAGAGTTAAGTCAAACCCAAGCTTGTTATATGTTGTTTGTAAACCCGGAATACTACATATAGTTGTGGTGAGCTTGCCAGGACTATTGGTTAGGGATAGCAAGCGGAACCTGGATGGAGAAGGTCCGTAATTAAGAAAAGAACTGACCAGGGTAATGGCAGACCAAATGCAGCCGACAATGAGAAGAAAAGAAGAGCTACTAGCACTCATCGATCAGATTTCGGAAAATGGTAGGGTAAATGTGGGAAAGAAGGAGGCAGTTAGAATAAGGGCAGGACCCTGGAGAACTAGTTTAATCTGTTCTACCCACAAGGCACACCATCACCAGTGCAGCCAGACTAGCGGTTCCAACTGCCACCGTCAAACAGCGAGGAAAACACTTTCCTAGGAGGGAGCCAACACAAACCAATCAACATTGATCAACGAGGGGAGGACGGGTCACGCCAAGTCATGGAGCTGAAGCCGCTGGAGCAACTGGTAAATATTATCAATCAACAGACCAACAATCTTTCTGATCAGAACCTCCTGGCCACCTATGTGCGAATTACAGAAAGGTGCAATGGACCAGTGGCAGATGCAATCCAATCCTGGATTGTCAAATGTATGATTGTGTGAGGGTCTCGGAGAAGTAGGGAAGATAAAAGTCCCGCGACAAACGGTATCAGGAGTATTTCGTAAGAAGCTTGCAGATTATAATACCACATACAGGCCAGACGGTGGAATGGGGCAAATGTATGGTAGCCAATTGAAATCCCCTTGGCGAATGAGGTAGCTCATATGACTCCTAAGTATTGACAAGAAAGAGTATATGAGAGGGAGGCTGAATACAATCAAGCAGGCCTCAGACACTATCCAGAACTATAATTGAACAAATGGATATTGGGATGGTTGATGTCCAGGGGACAACGCTTGCCCAGGATGCCGTCCCGGCCATTACCCTTGATGTAGGGACCAGAAAACAGATAGATGTGCTTGGCAAAGCAATGGGGACCCATGGCAATCTGCTAGCAGAAAACACGGGAACCCTAAGAGCAGAAGGAACTATTGGCGGAGCCCCAATCTCATTAATGAATTACCCGGCATATCATGCTATTCAAAGCTCGGCCTGAACTGAATACCCCTTGCAAGCTACACATGTGCAACCGCATTGGGTAACCGGAAATGCCCTTGTGGTTGTTGGGAAAGGTGTGATCGCAGTAAAAGGATTACCCCGTCAAAGGTATGTGGTAGTATGTAATCTCCCCTGCCTGGTTATATTAGGGGTGGATTTCTGCGACAAATACAGTGTAATGCTGGACTTTGTGAAGAAAACAATGAAGGTTGATGGACATGAACAATATGATAGAACAATGCGACCTCAGTCGGCTGTTTTAACTGTGTCAACGGAATACGCCAAGTTTCCAAAAGTGTTTACCCAAGGAGGGTTGCATGGAAAAGCAGTAGGTGTACAAATGCACATAGAAAGAGAAGGACGACTAATATGGCAGTGGCCGTATCATCTACCAATGACCAAGAAACCTGCTGTGGAGGCGATTGAGCGGCCTATGCAATGCTAAAAATGATGGTACCTACCGATTGTGCATTGACTATTGCTGTTTAAACATGGTAATAATCAAGGACTCCCACCCATTACCAAACATTAGACACATCTTCAATCATCTGCAAGAAGCGTCATATTTCATCCTGTTGGATCTGGTGAGAGTCTACCACCAGATTGAGATGCATCCAAACAGTACCCACAGAACAGCTTGCATGTCACCTTTGTATTGGCAAACACACCTTCAATGTTCCAGAGATACATGAACAACATTCTCAAAGGACTGATTGGGAAGGGTTGCTTTGTATATCTCAATGGAAAGACCAAACAGGAAAACAATAAGAACCTGTTGGCAGTCTTTGAGCGCCGCAAGGAGAACCACCTGCAGTCAAAGCCTACCAAGTGTACCTTTGGGGTGAGGTCGCTAAAGGTTCTAGGACATGTGGTGGACAGTGTACAAAAAAGGTGGGTCACAATAGAAGAGGAGGCCTATGCGGTCATCTACTCTATTGAGAAGATGAGACCCTACCTCTGGGGGTGTCCAGGACCAAGATCCAAAGATGGGCCATTCTACTCGCCAAGAGTGACCATAAACCAGATATCAGAACACCAAATCCCGAACTACTTCAGTCTCGGTGGCTTGGACAACCCTAGGAGTGCCAGAAGATTTTATGTCAAGAGAAATCATGGTGGTTGCCCTGCCAACCGTGGATGGTTTGTGGTCTTCGATTCAGATGGAAGAGATCAATCCTGTTCCTGGGACAATCCAACAGCCACAGATGTACGGCCACTGCAGCTCTTCTCCACAGGAAACACGTCCTATCTCAGCAAGACGTGCAGTATATCTCTGCAGATTATATGACCATTTCTGCCATGTTCTAATCTAGACGCAACATCATGTGTGTGTCTAAGCATGTTACCTACGTAAATAATTCGATAAATATTAGATACATTTTGTTCTAAACTTGATAGTATCTCCAATTGAAGACTAGTTAATTCGCTTCCAAACTTTGCAAATCATCCAGGATGACTATCAAAGTATGTTTAGACGATAAAAGCAACTAATCCTACGACAAACGCTCGAGCATAGCTATGTCCACCGACTATGTTTTACGATTGTATATTTTACTGTGTACTTAAACCCCATGACCCCAAATATGTTAACGGCCAGTGGCCGATACCTTTAAACATTCTATAAATATATTACTTAATCATATTCATTAGTTTTGAGAATAGATTGCTTCATGTAACCGGTATTTCTCACTCACCTAAAATATAAACACTACTTCAAGTAGGTAATTTTACGACTTGTTTTTTGACATTTATATACGATATATATGCATCTTCATGTTATCATAGAATACGTTATAGCTAGTAAATATGAGTTTTATTAGGGTTACATTATTCAACAATATTATAACTAAACATAGTTTATTGTTGGAATAGAATTAAAGAATAGAGGATACCAAATTACATTGAAAGTTAGTTTCTTGATTAAATTGAATTCACCCGTTTCAATATCATATTATTAATTTGAAAAAAGTTTTAAGCTTCCAATGTCATAAAAACCGAATCCCCCTTACGTCATCGGTGATTGATGTATTCAAATTATCGATCCCCTACATTATGACCTACAGCAATATCTGTCATCCCCAGTTTCCAATTACTAAGCTCAATACATGCATATAGATATAAATAGTTCATGTAATCGTGGACATAATTATCCTGTGTATATGTGTTTATAAAGGCTATACGACTTAAGTTGATACATTGGTGCAAATTAGAGATATATTCCATAATAACTTCGGATAAAATTTCAATGAATTAGTATTTGGCATGTTATCAAATATAGATTTTACTGTCTGAATGTGCGTTAGAGAAATGTCAAAGGTTAACCACATTTCAGTGAATATGTTTTTGGCATTTCAGAAACAACATCAATTGTGCTTGAATATTCTCAGCTTCATTCGCATCATATTTCCCTCTGGTGTGCACCTGTTGGAACAATGAGGTGAGCATGCGCGATTCACGGATGCATTCCTGTTATCTAATCATGATTGCTAAATTATGAAACTGTTTGTATCGTATATTGGATGACAATTTTATTTCTTTGATGAATTGAATATGTCAGAGCAAAGTTCATATTGAATTGTAGAATGACCGGACTATATCTGATTAGCTGTCTCCTGGTCTTGTATCAAGCGACGTCAGCTGCTCGTCAGTGTGACGTACCAGCCATCAACTCCACCTATTGTCAGGCCGAGGGAATACAAGAGGACCTGAAGGAGATAAGAAGACATCTAGATGTCAACACGGAGATGCTGCAAGAAGACGTCAGGGAGCTGAGGGCTTTGCTGGAGAAACCAGTCACAGGGATCTGGCAAGAAGTGTTCCGATTTGACACCAGGTGGACCAGTAACGTCCGAGATGCTTGGGGCATCGTATTTGAGCACCACCTACGTCATCGGTGGTCACGTGTGAAGAAAGTACGATACGCCATGGAAAGGGATGACGTCAGCCATTATGTTACGTTCAACGCTTCAGGGACCAGTAAGGATAGCTAGTTTTCCAAGAGCCCCATCCTTGATTTGTCATACACCGATCTCCAACTGTCTACTTCAGTCTCGATGGCTGGCTGGCCATGGGACAACACTGGAAGGATAAGAAGATTTTAGATCCAAAGGAATCACGGAGGTTGTGCTGTCGACCGTGGATGGTTTGTGGTCATCGATTCAGATGGGAACGATCAATCCTGTTCCTGGGATAATCCAACCCCCACAGATGCACGTCCACTGCTGCTCTTCTCCCCAGGGAAATGTCTTCTCTGAGCAACACCCAGTATATCTCTGCTGATTATATGACCATATCTGTCATGTTTTAATCCTGAAAGTAGAAATATCATGTTTGTATCTAAGCATGTGAATTACGGAAATAAAAGCAGTAGCAGATAAATGTTGTTATATACTTGATAATCTTATATATAATTTCGCTAAGCGAGAGGTTTGTCTCCCAAATTCGGGAGTTCTCGGCTGAATCGGCGGATTCTGTGTCGACAGAAGCCGTTTATTTGCGCTTTTGTATCCGGTGGGCACAATTAAAAGTTTGACAAAGTGTCAGAATGTCAGAAACTGGGTCAAGGAATTGGGTCACACATGCGGGGCAACTGTGTCACACATGTTCGTTTATAGCGGGGAAGCGGGGAAGCGGAGAGGGGAAGAGGGGGAGCGGGGGAGAGGGGGAGAGGGGAAGAGGGGGTAGAAGCAGAGAGGGGAGGGGTGTGTCAGAGGATGACTTGGTGTGTATTGCATACCTGGGGGGGGGGGGGAGGTAGGGGACGGGGGGCGTCAGAGAGCTCTCTGGGAATGGTTGTGACAGTCTACAACTTGGTATGTTGTGGATAGGGGATGCTCTTAGGGGATGGTTAAATCAACTCCTAGCGCCGTTTCCAATACTTATTAGCAATACCCGCAGCGCGGGTAACGACAGCTAGTAATCAATAATCAAAGATAAGGCATCACACAAGATGCTTAATTCAGCGGGATCCTGTAATCGCCCATCATCGTTATTCGCAATTCACGCGCTGAGGCATCTAAAACGGCAAACTGCGTATCTTAATCAGGAGCTCTTGTCAGAGATAAAATACGATATGCACCTTATTTTATTTTGGATGAGTGTATATAACAAATCAACGCGAGAACACAGACATCTGACAACTCAGTAAAGGGGTATATGCAAATCACACTGAATCCGTCTAAGTTGAATTTTGCACTGACCACAAGGCCCAAATCCAGTGATCGTGACAACAAAAGCTAGATGACCTGAAATCTGGATGCAATCATGTATGATAAATGTAAATATGTAACATAAACTACATTGTTAACATGCCGTGCTGTGTTATCTATTAGCTGGAATCTCGAATCCTAACGGTCAGCTAATTCAAATCAGTTTGATACATGTAGTCATAGAGTCACAGGTTCTATAATAAACGTCACTTAGTGAGTTACTTCGTCAGTCCTAATCCAGATATTCTAATAGCCACGTCAATGCAGAAATATATGACCGACTTCATGCCCTATTCAGCGAGAAGTTTATGAATAATAACGCCATTTTTACCGCGATTTTACTCTTCATTTTATCCGTCTGTTGAGCACATCATGATAATGGGCAGGCATATCATCCGCTACTGACGTTTTACTTTCCAAGCATATATGTCATCTGACTTTCACCTTCCATCGCCATCAGTTAATAAGTAAGATTATTAATATCTATAACTACTGTATTAAGACAATAAACAAGTGTTTCAACACTAAAAATAAATACATATCTCTATATCATATTTATCAGTCTAGAAAAAAATGATGTATTTCCCGCTCATCTAAATTCGTGCACACTACATAGCGGAGGTAGTTTTATATATTATCATAGTTTACAAATGAGATATGCTACATGGAAAGGTTTAAGCTAAACACCCTCCAATTATGTTAAAGGTTTTATGTCAATAGCGGGTAGGCGCATTATTTCACCAGGCACAACCCGTCCTTACGGCTGCTGTGCGTTATAGTTGGCATACGTACATTTATATAACCAATTGTTATCTGAATAGCGTGCGTAGCAAGCTTTTTGCTGAAGACAAATAGGATGTAAATAAATCGTGCTGATGAAAGGTGCATTTGTATGATGCCCTTGACTTTAACATTTGCTTTAAATTTATTTTATATTACCTTGATAGCATTTCTAGCGGTATTTATACTACCCGTTAGATACAATCTACAAATAAGATTATATTGCAAAAGATTAACTACTTGCTGAAAGTATTGTTTTTCACTCAATCCGAACAGTATATCACCGTCTGGATCTGAATCAGGATTGGGACCCCTCTGTTGTTAAAGCATATCTGCTCTGATGTAATGATAAAATCATTTTATCCATAGCACTTTACGCCTTTCGCGACAAATCGACTAAATGCGAGGGATTGCTACGCCTATATCCGCTACTGAGACGTCGGTGTTTAAAACTCTGCTTCATCACCTCATAGTTCAGAGGCTTAAATGCACTAGTAATTTTGAATGCCCGCCCAACCGATATGCTTACAACATTACACAAGTTGTGACACCTCTAGCGACCATATTATAGCAAACATAACTAACACTGACAACATACAGTGTTTTTAGTGCGATCTCATGCAGTATAGGTACATTGTAACATGCACACCTAATAACTAACTGGTCGGTTTTGCACTGATAAGCACACATATCATTGCAACTATGCCCTGTATACCATCATTCTTTAATTTGTGTCACCGCTTTTTCTTATGAATTTGAACGAGGAAGTTGTCAGCCTAGTATAATTATGTTTGCTATGGGTTTTATGGTATAGTGATATCTAGTTCTAAGCAACATTGCATGGCCGTGCACTTACCTCAGAACTGCGAGAGAAGGCTGCAAAAACATCAACATTTAAAGCTAGGTCAGATATGTCTCAATATTGACACCATGATATGGTTCATATGTAATTATTCAATATACGTATTGCACATGTCATCAACTGATATCTTGAAGTTCCATTCCAATGGCGGTAAAATGATACACAATCAACGAGATGAATAACCAGAATTACGTAGATTATATTTTCTAAGATATAATCACCACATGATATTTTTATTTTTTGCAGAATGTTGGTACTAAATGTAGCAGTTTTGTACCTCACAATTATGATCGTCCGAGGACAGGTGACGACAGATCTACTAAGATGTGAAATGTCTGGATCAGATGCTAAATACTGCCAGGTCCGGGAACTGCAGGAACAAATCAGAGAACTGAAGAACTTGTTGGTTGGTGGAATTTCACAAGAGCAGCACGAAGCTGGCGAATGGCAGGAAGTGTTCCGGTTTGACACCAGGTGGACGAGAAACGTCAGAGACGCCTGGAGTGTTGTGTTCGATACTAGCCTCAGTCAGCAGTGGTCACGTGTGAAGAAAGTCCGGTACGCCATGGAGACCGACCAAATCACTCATTACGTCATATTCGATGCTGTTGGAACCAGCAAGGAAAGTTGGTTTACAAAAGAGCGTATTCTGGACTCCTCATATGAAGATCTGAATTCTGAATCGCCCTCTGTACATTTCGCTGTCGCCGGTTGGAACGACCCTGGAAGAGCTAGAAGATTCTACATCCAGCGAAATCATGGAGGATGTGAGGTTGACCGTGGATGGTTTGTTGTCATTGATGCAGATGGAAAGGATCATTCTTGTACTTGGGATAATCCTACAACCACAGATGTACGTCCATTGTTGCTCTTCTCGCCCGGCAAAACGTCCTCTCTCAGCAAGACCCAATACATTTCTGCTGATTATTTGACCATTTCTGTCATGTTTTAGGTACCCAAATGAGACATAGGCATGACACTGCAAATATTGTCAAAAACTCTTGAATGTTCACATTCTATAGTTTAGTTCATATCGGCCTGTCTATGCTACATCCTACACATTCGATGAAATTTTTCTGACGCATTTGCTTAGAGCTAAAACTAGTTGCACGTGTTTTGTTTGAAATAACCTGTCTGTCTACTTCCTGCAACGCCGATGGAAGCTTTGTACTGGCTAGTAAATACTCAAGTGTTTTTAGTACGTTTGATAATATTTGTGTTAATCATTTAGCATAAACTGTAATACTACAACAACTAATCAGAGCATAAAATACTTACTAGTGAAGTTGAGCATCATTTGTTGTTATTCTAGGTAAGATAACATGAGTCCAAGATATTCTTCGGAATACTTTTATAACACGATCTGACGAAAGTACAACATGTGTAGTGTAAGGAGGTTTTCTGCTAACTGAGGATATTTTAAATTTTGAATAGTGGTGTTACGATATTAACGGCTAAATTCCCGGAACACATGACTGAGATAAAGATGATCCCTGGCCAATTAGATTAATCTGCTGAAAAAACATTTGACCGTTGCGGGTCACTCAGGTGTGACCGCGAGGGGTGTTACTAATATCGCGGTGCGACAACCACGCCGTGACAAACACCGGACAACTGATTACGACATAAACATAAGACAAACAAACAATAAACAATGAAACATTGACAAATAACTTTATTGTTCAACATCATTTTCATAGAACAAGTATTTATTATGAAACTCATTTGATTCAAATTGTATCTATGAGACAATAAAGTGTTGAAGTGGGAATTTGACATGTACAATTGAAGAATCTGTATGTGATGTTACAATATGTATGCAAATATGATAATTTTTCTTATTGGTTGATGTTATTGTGCACAATGATGAATGTTTGGTCTAAATTCGCTGCTTGAAAGTCATGTGTGTCATTCCATTATTTTAGAACGATTAAAGTAGGTATTTCTAATCTACCAAAAACATGAATAAAGAATTCCCAAATAACTTCTGCATAAATCAACCGTTTGTATTTTTGATTATGTAACTCAGGTAATATGTCGAATACTAAATCATAGATGTAGGCCTAAGTCCCAATATTCCGATATTAACAAACAAAGCCCGAAGACTTTCCTACTAATCATACAATTATCAATCAAGCAGCACACCCTAATTAGTAGAATCCGCGGTAGTTTCCATACTTAGACAACACTGATCTGATTCAGTTTGTTGGCCGCCC
This sequence comes from Armandia brevis, assembly GCA_035585475.1. Lineage (NCBI taxonomy): Eukaryota > Metazoa > Annelida > Polychaeta > Opheliidae > Armandia > Armandia brevis. The sequence goes on along the minus strand of JAXGGS010242960.1, from coordinate 4,825 downwards.
GTTTGAACAGAGCACCACTTATGATGGAAAGCACCGCTCCAACTACCTCAGCAGCGACCCCGGCATGCACAGATTTTATCCACCTAGACTCCCAGTCGTGTGATGCCGTGAAAATGATGTGGTATATCACGTTCAGAACGATGAGGAGAATTCCATCAGTGATGCCAATCATCCCGGCAGTTTCATTGTATCCACAGCAGCCAAGGACCGGACCGATAAGTGTCAGCAAAACAACAACACTCCAGACAACAAACAGGATCCAGCTGCTGTAAGTTGGCGTGGCAGACAATAGATCGCTGAATTCCACCAGTTCACAATTGAATTGATCTCCACCGGTGCAGATAAGGAAATGTCCCACATATTCCTCATCGATGTGGAAAGTGAATGGTGATACGAAGCCAAACAGAGTGAGACAGAATGCTACTATTCCCAGTGTGGTAGCAGCAGCGACAGATCCCCGACTCTGATCCATATTCTTGGTGACACTAACTTGTCAATGACAAATTAGTAACAAGTTGATGACTAGTTATGGTATAATGCAGACCGTGGATTATCTATATCGGCAAACTGTCCGGTAGACACGTGTGTGCTCTCTGAAGGGGCTGTTGACGACTTGCTCTATGTCTTACTTAGTTAACCTGAAAACCGATACACGGAAACACCTGTGATCGCAAAAATAATAACATATTGTGTTGTTGCACGGCCATCTTATGTTCGTGAGCCGATTACACATGGGACAGTTGCTAACACTAGGACATTATTTGATATGTTTGTCATGTGGAGGATCAACTCTTCATGAAGTTTGACAACAACATATGTGAATCATTTATAGTATTATCATGGCGATAACGGGGTTGGTTTCGCAAATATGATAGCAATAGTGACTACTTGAACTAGGTGATGTTGTACAATGGTAAGTCAATAGATGGTGTAGAATAGAATATGAACAAACCAATCATATGTATTTGCAATTGACACCCGTAGCTTTATAAATAATTCAATGTTAACGTGTATTTATTATTTTATTGAGGAAACCGGTCGTAGTTTAGTTACAAATTACCCTGTGCAGTGAGCGATATGGACAAACATAATGGGCGATTATAGTATAATGTATCATCAAAATATAATGACAGGAATTATTATGTTTAATCTAAAACTGCTTTGACATTCAAGCAATTAAGCGCTCATTGTCAATAGGCAGCTGGTTGAATACGTGGTGGATATTCACCAAAAAAAGAATGTTTAAATCAGCAGATCTTTCCATTAATATGCCTTGTCACAACAGAGAGATAGAAACCGAAGTCTATAGCTCAGGACTAGAAACTCAATGGTAGAAGTCATTCAATATCAATGATTTCTGATTAACCCAGTAATTGCATGTGTCGTCATGTCGACATCTTGTGATGAAATATAAACTCTCCCGTTCTACCAGACCCAGCTTCGCCGAGGGCACGAAAGCCTGATGTAAGATACAAGTTTGATGGCAATGCTAGACTCCTGTTGTAAATCTAAGCTATATATCCTGCCTGGTGTTCATGTACTTAAGGTTTTATTCCATGGAATTCGCTTGTCACCATCAATCAATGACGATTTCCGGGTCATAGGTCGTGTTGATCGCCCGGGGCCGGGGGCACTTAGTATATATTACACAATGGGTATGTGACCCCAAATGTACGTATAATTGACAAGCGCCCTAACTGCACTACTGTATATATACATGATTCAACTGTTTATACGCAATACAAATTAACCGCTAAGTTTTCCATGACTTGGTGTTCACTGTAGATCGATTATCCGCAATACAAATTGACCGTTAAGTTTCCCATGACTTGGCGTTCACTGTAGATTAAGGTAGGACAAATAGACTCCGCTGGCCGTGTGACCTGCGTGAATGCAGCGCTGTTTAACTGAATAACACGTGGTCAGCTGCAATGGCTATCGATTGTTGTTATACGTTTCTGTCGCGCATGCCGGGGAGCCAGCCCAGGAAATCCTACTCTAGCGCTATGTACTACCATGTCCATTACAGTTCACACATATCAAGCCGAGATTGAACATAGTTGCTCACCATATATGGTATTTGTCTATTTTTTTTCATTTGTGACACACGGTTAAGCCAATTGAGAAGCTTGTGAAGGATTATAATAGTATGGGAAGGTGGTATCTATTTCCTACAGTTCTCCTACTGGCAGGAGTGTATTATTTACTGACTCAATTCCCCTGGGCACACACATCACGCAATTTAAATGGTTTGCGGACTACGTTCGGTAAGTAGCTTCTATTTCTAAAATGATCTCTAGTAATTCAAACAGAAATTGTGTGCGATGTATTCATCAACCTACCAGTATCTGTAAAACGATATAGCTATTAGTTCAAAAGAGAATATGAACTTATATTGCTCGATGGTAAATTTACTTTGAATTGCTCCTTCTGTTGATTATTTATGAGTACTGAAAATATCTACATCTAGTATCAATTTAAGTTGTAATTTCTTATGACATAGCCAATGTCACACGATCTTTTACAAATATGGCCATCAGTCGGTATCTTTATAATTGCCACAAGGTGTATATGTAGTACACAGGGGTATTCAAATTTAATAAGCTACCTGAAAATAAACTGTTTTGTTTGGAACTTCCGTTTTATAAGCCAGAGCGAACAGCTCGTTCAAGCTGACTGGTTTATGCACAGAATGACTCTACAGTTAATGTAACTCAAGAGCTTTCAATGACCTGCCATTGTCATTGCACGCTTCTAGTAGCAAACTATTCCAAATAAAGATCGAATTGTGAAAGCAAATGCGCGACTATCTTGACAATCGATCAAAGTTCAGCTACGCCTTGATGTAATGAATATCGGCATGACCTAGAATATGCTGCAGGTAGTAAATTTATGTCGTTTTTCATAGAATTCATTTCTGCTGTAACAGTAACCCGTTTATTGCTCCAGATATTGGGAATAGGTCCACCCTGCCCAGGGATGTTCTGCCAACATGCAGTAATCAGCAGAGAATTGATTTCCTGTCGAAAATGTGCGCCAGACATCCCCCACAAAAAAGAGCCGATTTAGATAAACGTGATGCTTACCAAAGGCTGATGCTCGATGAAACGCATAAGCTGATATACTGTGTCACCCCGAAGGTCGGCTGTTCCACGTTGAAGACCGTGCTCCAACTCGCCTCGAGAGCACCAAGAGCTAAGAAGGCCCGTATGCATGATCATAACTCGATGCGGAGATTCGCCGACTTGCCCATGATGCACAGAATTCCTATCAGTGAAGCGAGGCGGAAGTTGCAATCTAAAGACTACACAAAGTTTATGGTTGTGCGGAATCCTTTTGACCGACTGCTGTCGGCTTACAAGAGTAAATCCAAATATAAATATGCGCCGCTGCAAATGATCGGTGATATGCTACATCGACCTAAAGTAGTATGAAATGGCGAGAAACGCCAACGTGGATGGAATTCGTCGATTATCTACCCGAGGACAGAACGGACAGAATAAAATATGGTGATGATGTACATTGGAGAAGACAAGTGGATCTCTGCTTTCCATGTGATATCAATTATGATTATGTATTCAGATTGGAAACTTTGGACACGGACGCCGTGCCTGTTTTAAAAATATTAGGTGAGGATTTAGTCGCTCGAAATCAGACCGGCTTGCCTAAGATTAATCCATCAGATGCGAGTGTGAAACCTAGATCAGAGTTCACTGAATTGCCATCACGTTTGATCGATAAAATGAAGAAAAGATATAACGACGATTTCACTTTATTTGGCTACTCGTTTACTGCTGACGGGACTCAGATTGTGAAATAAACACTGATAACGGTACCCGGTGCTGTTGAATAACACACTTATATATAAACCTTGTTATATTGCGTGAATTTTGTGCTCAGGGGTTTCGAGTCAGTAGACAAATTAACCCTGTTACTCGATCGTAAACATGACGCACCTGCTCCGCGCCAGCTCCGGTACCTCTAGTTCCCTATTATGGCAGAATGTGCAGCTAGCCTGATCTTTCAATATCAATTGTGACTGCAATTTTATTTTTAGTAAAAACATACCTTGCTTGGACATATTCCTCAAATTTGAACCCTCGCTAGGGTAAAATACTCACAAATAGGATACCTTGCTAAGGCAAAAAAACAAGCCTAACCCGCGGTGCAGGTTCGTCAACTCAATAATGGGAGAACCCGCGCCCCCCTGCTCACATAATGGCAGTACCCTCGCTCCCCTGCTCACATAATGGATGTACCCTCGCCCCCCTGCTCACATAATGGGAATACCTTCGCCCCCCTGCTCACATAATGGGAATACCCTCGCCCCCTGCTCACATAATGGATGTACCATTCATGAATGGCCGCATCGAAGCGTATGTTACCTAAACAAATCATTATGAATATCAGCAAATAGGTGATGTTGTCGGGATGTTGTGTACAGACAAATTATTGTGAATAACGGTTCTTTGTATTTATTTCTGGCCGACGTAAACACAAATTCCCCCTGACATCAGCACACCAAGGGTATATATAGAGGTATTTGGGTGGATATTCGTAGTTAGGTAACATGCTGCTCCTACTAATCATCACCCTAAGTTTCTCTCCTGTCACCGGTGACAAAGACGACGCTGACCCATGTTCAGGATATTTAAACTTGAATCAGCCCAAACGTAGCACGAGTTACACATTAACCGAGCATGATACACCGATATGCGACAATACCCTGGATCCGAGTGAGTAATAAATAACTATTTCATATATTGTACTGCTTGGTGATTTTATTTTGCCAATTTGCATAATATTATTAATAAGCGAACTAATT
>JAXGGS010242849.1:0-15297 GCA_035585475.1 Armandia brevis | reverse complement strand
CCGCTGCTTTTTTTGCCACTGGTTTCTTAGCCACTACTTTTTTTGCTGCTGGCTTCTTCACCGCTGCTTTTTTCGCTGCTGGTTTCTTAGCCACTACTTTTTTTGCTACTGGCTTCTTCACCGCTGCTTTTTTTGCCACTGGTTTCTTAGCCACTACTTTTTTTGCTGCTGGCTTCTTCACCGCTGCTTTTTTCGCTACTGGTTTCTTAGCCACAACTTTCTTTGCTACTGGCTTCTTCACCGCTGCTTTTTTCACTGCAGGCTTTTTAGCTACTGCCTTCTTTGCCACAGGTTTCTTAGCCACTACTTTCTTCGCTACTGGCTTCTTTACCGCTGCTTTTTTTGCTACAGGCTTTTTAACTACTGCCTTCTTTGCCACAGGTTTCTTAGCCACTACTTTTTTCACTACTGTTTTTTTCGCTGCCGCTTTTTTTGCTACTGGTTTTTTCTTTGCAACTGATGCTACTTTTCGTTTTGTTTCTTCAGCCATAAGATCCTCCTAGATAAATTTGAAATTAACAATGGGATTATTGATTAATAATTGTTTCAGTGAGTGCACACTTTTTCTTTTTTACATAACTTTTTCTTTTCTTTTCAATTTACCAACACATCCATCAAGTAATTGAAAAAGCAGATTTTATTAATCAACTACTTTTACAAAAAGAAAAGCCTCCCAAACCACTTTGGTTTTCGTGATAACATCATTGATTCTTTTTACTTCTGAGGATGTTATGGCGGCTGCTCTTTCACTTGAAACCACACTAGGTAAAAACTTTACCTTCCCTATTTCTACTGAAGCTTTGGATGCTCTTGGAATGGGCGCTTACTCATTCGTCGTACTCTACTTTTATCCAAAAGATGATACGCCTGGATGCACAACAGAGAGTATTCAGTTTTCAGCATTGAAGTCAAAATTTGAGGCACTCGGCGCTGTCATCTTTGGTATTTCCAGAGACAATCTAAAGAGCCACGAAAAATTTATCAGTAAACATGAGCTAAGCATTCCGCTGATTGCTGATACAGAAAGTGCACTTTGCGAATCATTTGAAGTGTTGAAGATGAAAAAAAATTACGGGCGTGAATACTTAGGTATCGAACGCAGCACTTTTATCCTCAACAGCACAAGTGAAGTTGTTGCACAATGGCGTAATGTAAAAGTAGACGGCCACGTGGAGGCAGTACTTGAGAAACTTCAATCATTAACTTAGACGGCTCTCACTATTAAAGGAGCTCTTATGCAGAATAAATTTCACGCAAAACTATTCTCTGTCATCCTCTTTGGGATGGCTCCTTTTTTTGGAAGTAACGTCATGGCAAAAGTATGTCACGCGGAATCCCCACTCAATCGGGTGGCTGTGGTGGAATTATTCACCAGTGAAGGATGCAGCTCCTGTCCACCTGCTGATGATTGGTTATTACTGCAAGTAGACAAAATCACCAGTGACAAGGCCATCTTTCTTTCGCAACACGTACCGTATTGGGATTACATCGGTTGGAAAGACCGTTTTGCACAACCCGTATTTGAATCAAGACAACGTTTGTTGGCAAACGTCAGCCGTACACAAGTCTACACCCCACAGTTTTTCGTCAATGGTCGAGAAGGGCGTATTCACGCTAATGGAGATAGAAAAATAGCTACTCAGATACAGAAAGCTAATAGCGAAATCTCTCCTGTGCTTCTTGCTATTGACCGCTTAGCCGATGACCGCATACAATTTTCTTGGAAGCCAAATCCACAAATGGCCAATCAGAAAACCTATGGAAGGCTTGCTTTGGCGATTACCAGTGAAAAAGAGAGCTCCGATGTATCAGCGGGTGAGAATCATGGAGAGCGCCTCAATCATGGAGAGGTTACTCGATGGTGGCAAGGCCCGGTAAACATTCAATCGGCTACCGGACAAATTACCACTAGAGTACCTAAAATAGACGATAACGGAAAAGGGAAATACATCATGATGATGATGGATGATGACGAGAAAGTCATTCAAGCCGTCGCACTTTCCCGTCAATGTAATTAGAAAATCATTTCCATTTCTGCACTACCTACACCGCTGCTTTTTGGGGAAGCATTTTCTGCACCATCGAAACCAACACTAAAGCGAGTGTGCCTGCGGTGATTCCCACCAAGAAATTCAGCACCCCTTCGCTTAGCCAACTTGGCATCCACGATAAGTAATCTACAACCACATGAATATCGTGCATAAATGGCAGTGCATGAATTAAGATAGAGCCCCCCACCAAAAACATAGCGCCTGTCCCTGCAAACGACAATCCTCGCATCAACCAAGGGGCAAACCATAATACAGCGCGCCCCAAAGTATGCACCGTCTTCACTGTGCTTTGCATCATCAACACCCCCATATCATCTAATTTAACAATGAGGGCTACTAAACCGTAAACACCAATAGTTATTAACAGTCCTACGGCTGAGAGTACACCCAGTTGCGTTAAAAAAGCAGCCTTCTCAATCGTACCCAGAGTAATTACAATAATCTCTGCAGACAAAATTAAATCGGTACGGATAGCTCCTTTAATTTTTTTCTTCTCAAACTCCACCCTATTCACCTCTGTATTAAATTTTTCTTGTAGTTTGTTTGTATCTTTTTCGTGGTGTGCTGGATGTGCTAAGTTGTGCCAAATTTTTTCAGTGCCTTCAAAACACAGATACAACCCTCCCAATGCTAGAAGGGGAAGAATAAGATTGGGCGCTACCGAGGCAATAATCAACGCTCCAGGAATTAACATTAATTTATTCCAAAAAGAGCCTTTTGCAACCGCCCACACCACGGGTAATTCTCGATGGCTTGCCATTCCAGATACTTGCCCCGCATTCAGTGCAAGATCATCTCCCAACACCCCCGCTGTTTTTTTTGCGGCCACTTTCGTGAGCACTGCCACATCATCAAGCACGGTGACGATGTCATCAATTAATGCCAATAAACTTACACCAGCCATAAAATCCTCCTCGCCAAAAATTTCAATCATCTGATTTTAACAGAGTCGCATAGAGCCGTACTTTGAGCAATGTACGCTGTGGCATAATTACAAGCTTCCTAAATAAGCGTCTATGGCGACGCGCTATTGATAGTCTAAAACCATGACGACTTTTTTTGTTGACCCGCCAAAGGTATTCCACCACCAAGCACCTTTTTCATTAAAGGGTGGGGGGGTATTGCCACACTTCTCGCTCACCTACGAGACGTATGGCACTCTGAATGCGGATCGTTCCAATGCAGTGCTGGTTTGCCATGCACTGTCAGCCAACCACCATGTTGCAGGCTCTTACCACGACGACCCCAAATCTATTGGTTGGTGGGATAGCGTAGTAGGCCCCGGCAAACCCTTGGACACACGCAAATGGTTTGTGATTGGGGTAAACAACTTAGGCGGGTGTCATGGCTCTACAGGACCTTCCAGCCTCAACCCTGAAACGGGAAAGCATTTCGCGGGAGATTTCCCAATGGTGTGTGTGGAAGATTGGGTGCGCACGCAAGCCTTGCTTGCCGATGAGATGGGTATCGAGCAATTTGCAGCAATCATCGGCGGCTCATTAGGGGGAATGCAGGCATTACAATGGGCCATTGATTTCCCAAACCGTCTACGCCACGCCATCATTATTGCGGCAGCCCCAAAGCTGTCCACCCAAAATATTGCCTTTAATGATGTGGCACGACAAGCCATCATTTCCGACCCTGACTTTCATGATGGTCATTACCATGATCACCAAACGATTCCCCGATTAGGATTGCGCATTGCGCGCATGCTCGGGCACATCACCTATTTATCCGACAACAAACTGGCGGAAAAATTCGGACGCACCTTGCACGATAAAGCTCCGACCCATTCGTTTGACATAGAATTTGAAATTGAATCCTACCTCCGTTATCAAGGTGAGAAATTTGCCGATCAATTTGACGCAAACACCTATTTAATCATGACCAAGGTATTGGATTGCTTTGATCCTGCGGCGAAGACCGAAGATCAATTGGAAAAAGCCTTATCACCCGCCACGTGCAATTTTTTGGTGATGAGCTTTGATAGCGATTGGCGATTTGAGCCTTCACGATCTTGGGAGCTGGTGCAAGCATTATTGGTGAATCATCGCCCCGTTGTCTATAGTAATATTCATAGCCCACATGGGCATGATTCTTTTTTGATTCCTAACGACAATTATTTTTCCTTGCTTGCAGCCTATTTTGACCGAATTGAACAAACCCTCTAACGCTTATTCTGACTCTTTTATGCGCGCTGATCTTGCCATCATAGAAAACTGGGTGCCAGAAGGGGCACGCGTGCTCGATCTGGGCTGTGGTGAAGGCCTGCTGCTGAAATCACTACGCGAGCATAAAAACATCGAAGGTTTTGGCATTGAAATCGCACACGACAACATCGTGAAATGTGCTTCACACGGCGTCAGTGTATTACAAGCCGATATGGAGCAAGGACTACAAGGTTTTTCCGATAAAAGCTTTGATATTGCCGTACTCTCCCAAACCATTCAGGCCATCCACACAACAGAGTCAACCATTCGAGAGATGGCTAGAGTGGCAAAAACCCTTATCATTACTCTGCCTAATTTTGGCTATTGGAAGCTGCGTTGGCAGTTGTTGCTCGGGCGGATGCCGGTGTCACAATCGCTACCGTATCAGTGGTTCAACACGCCAAATGTGCGCTACTGCACGATTGAAGATTTTTCACTGCTGTGCTCTGTGCTTTCTTTACAAGTGCTGGAGCGTAAAGTTTTGAATGATGAAGGAAAAGCTGTCAATACTTTACCCAACCTTCTGGGAGCAGTGGCGATTTATCGCTTAGAAACCCATTAACTATTACATTTTATGGAGCGCTTTTTATGAACACACCTACTGAATTGAAATACACGCAATCTCATGAATGGATTCGCACAGAAGAGGATGGCACCATCACCATTGGAATTACCGATCATGCGCAATCCTTGCTGGGTGATATGGTGTTTGTTCAGCTACCGCAATTAGATCAAGCCTACGCCCAAGGAGATGACTGTGCTGTCGTGGAAAGTGTGAAATCTGCCGCTGATGTGTATGCCCCTATTTCAGGTGTCGTTACCGCAGTCAACGAATCGCTAAGCGCCACACCCGAGCAGATTAATCAAGATGCATTTGATGCATGGATCTGGAAAATGCAGCCCGAAAATCTGAATGATTTGGAAGGCCTGCTTTCTGCAGAAGACTACCAAAAACTCTCTGAAGAATAAATTTATTGTTGATGACGGATGGGGCTAATGGTTGGCCCCATCAACGACTATGATAGGCAGCGTCTTGTAGGCTGCTCTTAGCACTATTTTTCTTCAGGGCAATCTAAGCGGGGGTTTAGAAAGTTGTGTACCACTATCATTGTAATTTCAAAGCATTGTTTCTTTAGCTCTAACATTCGCCAAATTGCGCATCGGCCTTGCCAACTCCCTGCACTAGATCTGTAGCAGATGACTTAGCTTCATTGGTTTAAGAATACTATGACTTTAGGTCCATGTAAGTCCTGCGTTTTTGAATTTCCCGTATTGCCGCTTTTGATGTCATCATCACCTATTTCCATTAGTATTTTCATACTCCCGTGAAACTTATTAATAGAGGTGGCATTCTTAGGATACATATATTCTTTCGTACTTCCAAACACATCAATTTTCTTTTGCAAATGCCTATAATACATATAGGAAGTAGCTATATAGTATTCTCCTTTTCTAACGCTTTTGTCAAAAGTTATCCGAAACTTATTAGTGTTTATTTCAGGTAAATAGCCAAACTGGTAACCTGTCTTATCAAGGTGAACTGTTGCGCCTTCGGGTATGTTCTCATCTATCCATTTGCTTGCAGATACTCTACTATCTTTAGTAAGAGACAATAAATATAAATCATACACATTAAATGATAACAACAGCAATAATCCAATACTGAATAGCCTTTTTAAAAAGGCAGGGTACTCGCGAATTCCACAAATCGTGTATGCTGAAATAATAAAGAAGTAAGGCATTATTAACACTAGATTCCTCTCTAACGCCACTTTATAAACTGACATTTGAAGCATCATAAGAACCGGCAATAACAGCAGCAGTAACAATTCTTTAATTCTTTTATCTATAATAAGAAATAGAATGCCAAGCATAAATACAGCCGCCCCAATATAACCGTAAGATGAAAATAAAAAAGCACGAAAATAAAAAACGAGGCTGTTATTGCTATCAAGTCCAAAATGCCCTGTTCTATAGTGATGGATATTCCACAAGAAGTGTTTTGCAAACATTGATGGTTTTTGTATTATTTCAGGATTTACTAACAGAAATGTGACGATGGCGTAAAGCGGTAATGCCGCATAAAGCAAAAAGTCCTGTGTTTTTGCAAGGTTTTTATAATGCTTGTTCACTACGAAAATATAAAAAACCCCAACAAAAAGAAATAAAGCATTATATTTTACAGCAGCCGACAAGCCTATAATGACAAACAGGGCTGTAAAAAGCATATATGTTTGCTTAGGCAGATTATTTTTATACAGCAAAATGGAAACATAAAAATACAAATTGGCAAAAAACACCATCATCAAACCCGGCCCAACATAGAATGTAAATGTTGGATAATACATTGATGCAATAAACAATAAGCTAGCAACTATGGCTGCGGTTCTATTAAATAATAACTTCACTCCCAAGAAGAGAAAAATAACAGACAAAGAGGCTAGTATAGAAAAAGCACCTCGCAGGTATGTTGTAGCACTTATTTTGCTTACATCAAAACCCAATAAATTTACAGTTTCTAATGCAAGCCATGAGAAGTAAAATGACAAAGACGGGTATTTAAAATAATTTAAATTGTAGTTTGTTATTTCGAAAAGATTGTATGATCCATTAAGTACAATACGTTCATCTACATTTGGGTAGTTTGGCATTCCCTGATACATATACATTTTAGATACAATATAACTACAGACCAGAAATAGCAAAATTAGTGCAAAGCTTTTATTTTTTATAAAAGATATAGGGTTAAGTGTATACTTCATTGTGCCTTTTCTAATAATGGCGTTGACGTTTCTATTGAAAATTGATGATTTGGAAAACAGTTGACAGAGGTCACTTTGAACTAAGATAACAACTATAAACAAACAGTATTCAAACCAGTCCTATATTTTTCTGCATCCCAACTCAATAATTCTTTAATTTGATCGTTATGTAATGGAGCAAATGCTTGTAAATCTGGCTGTCTAATAAGTATGTCGTAGTAACATCGTAGCTGGGAAATTTCCGCTTCACTAACATCCTTCCTCTGATAAACACCGTGCGCTCTGACAAAGATGAAAGGAGGGCTGTTTTGACTATTCTCCACTTCTTCAAGGTTTCGTATTTCATCATATACGAGAGCTTTTTCTCCAAGAAATACAACATGGTCTGGGCATAGTGCCCAGTTCTTTTCAAGGTTGGAGTATAGCGCTGGCTCCGTAGCTAGAAGGTTTAATGTTGCATCAGGGCATGGTAAATAGTTGGCAATCGTAACTTCTTCTTTATGAACCTTTTTTACATTTTTTTTATCAAATTTTAATGTTTTGTTTTTCAGGCTTGTAATAACTTCTGAAAGCAGCGTCTCAACACTATCAACGCTATCTCCACTTAAAATTAAACCATGGTTCTTTAGAAAAAACACATTTGCTTGAGGGTTTTCCTTGGTTTTTTTGTATATAGCTTCTGCCAACTCTGCCCCTGGTTTGTAATACTCTAGAAAAACCCATTCAATGGAATCATCCATTCGATTCATTATTTTTTCATACGCCCTTGCCTGAACTAAGAAAGCCAAAACATCTACTGCATGAAGATGAAGAACAACTCTTTGGGGAATCAGCGCATGGAATAAGGTCTCAATTGAAGGCCTTAACGTAGACTCAGCAGTCAAAACTGGCTTAACTGTAAAATTACCTCTGGACAATTCGCTGTTAATATGAACCGCATCTACGGGCACAAAAATTTTGCTTTTTTCCGCATGGGCAAGCCAAGTTCCTGATGCTTTAACCCATAGAATCCCACCTTCTTTCCAAGACACATTACCACCTGCACCTTGGACTAAAAGTGGATCACTCCCGATGCGAGTGCAAAGTGTTTTTATTTGCTCAATCATTATTGATCGTCCAACTTTACTATCAACTTCCTCAAAGCTGAAAAATCTTCAAAAGAAGCATCCGGGCGATTCTCCCCAGTTCCAGATTTAACACCAGGGTGTATTTTTTGTAACGTTACCGCATTAATTTTTTCTCTAGCTCCACGAATATCGTTCACTGGATTATCTCCAATCATCCAAATACAGTCACCTTGGGGGCGCATTTTTTCTAAAGCAATTTGAAATGGAGCCTCATGAGGCTTATCAAACCCGGCTTCTTCACTAGTGACTATATGGTCAAAACAATGATCTAACCCGAAATAGACGATTTTTCTAAATTGAATTTGTGCGGTCAGATCTGTGACGATTGCGGTTGGTATACCAAGTAAACGAATATCATCTAATAAATCCTTAACACCATCAAAAAGAACCGCATTACTTAGAAACGTTCTCCAATAGGTCTGTTCAAAATCCAAGGCTAAAAGAACCTGAGACCCTAAGCCCATAATTTCAAGCATACGCTGAAGATAAAGCAATCGACTGTGAGAAGATGCTGTGTTCTTAAGTCGTAACTTAACTTGCCTTCTAGCTTGCTCAAAAGCTTTATCGAACTCTTCGGGTGAAATTGAAAGTGTATTAACTACTTTGTCACGAACCGCCATCTGTGCTGCAAGATGTGCTGGGCTATATGGATATAGAGTATCGTCTGTATCAAACAGAAAGGCATCTGGAAGACAGGTAAAAAGATCGGGATTATTTATTTTCATTAAATGAACCGTTTTGTTAAAGCCTGGCTAATGTGTAACAAAGTGATCAGCTGCATTAAACCCACCGTACCATCTTGCCACTTGGGTGGAATGTCTAAAAACTCAAGAATCTGTGGGCAAAGCATTTTTGCGGCTAACTCCATATCTGCCGCAGATGTCTCACCTTCAACACTTATTTGAACTTCTGATCCATCATTGCTAACAACGATATCGACGTGTAGCCCACAAATACCAACCAAAACCCGGTTCAACGAAAGTTCATTAAAACCGTGTCGTGTTTTAATTACTAATTTTAAGCGAAGGGGGTTTTTATCATCAAGGCTTTCCAGCATACGTGGGTGTATCGGCTGCAAAGCAAGCGTAAGATCAGCATAAGTTGATTGAGGTCGAATAAACCGCTCAGAATCAGGCTCTCTTTTTTCGAATGAGCTTAACACTGAATCTACCGTATGACCCCGCTGAAATACATCTCGCTTAAGCTTGAAATGCCGACGCAATCCTTCATCAATATCGAGATAAATTTTTAAGTTATAACATTCCCGAACTATCGGAAGGTAAAGCGCGTGCAGACCACTTGCAATAATAAAGTCGTTACTTGCAATTTGAAATGGCTTACCCATCTTTCCTGATTTATGATCGTAATGCTTAGACTGGATGCTCTTTCCATCAGTCAGTGATACTAGATCATTGCAAAAACTTTCCAAATCATTCGCCATGGGATTCAGATGCGTCATTACCTGCCACATAGGTTTGTGTCTATCCCAAAGATGATAATCATCACCGGACAACTTAGCAACTGAATGTTCGCCAAACAGTCCAACCATAGCATCTGAGAACGTGTCCTTCCCTGCTCCAGAATCACCCGTTATACCAATGATAAAAGGCTTGCGGCTGAGTCTAAAGAAATCATTGCGGCTAATTGCTTCACGCCAAATACGAATAGTTACGACCATCCCAATCGCCGTCATACTGGTATATAGTAGGGAGGCAAAATGCCGCCCGCTATGCTCTGATACATTGAGTACACCACTCAAATCAAAAATTTGGCCGTTTGAAAATTGAATTGGAGTAATAAGGAATGTACTCAATACATATAAAGCGGAAAATGTTCCTATCAGTAAGATGGCCATTCTTCCGCTCATTGCTTGATAGAGTACTAGAAAAGGCATACTCCAAATAAACCAACCGGGAGAGGCTGGAACAATCAGCACAATCAATAAAAAAGATATTCCCGTGACCGCTTGAAACAAATCAAAATTCAAGCGTCTTACTCTCCAGGTCAAATACAGCATGACCAAATAGACTAATGGGACTATATAAACTGAAACACTGCCTCCGAAATTGAGTGCTAAGCGATAAATTTTCCCCATCTCAGGGTTGGCAAACACCATTTTGACACCCGCGTCAGACAATAAAAAAGGAATGCCAAAAACCAAAGTACTAACCAGAAATCCAATCATAAATTGAGGGAGGCGCTGCCGCAGTGCTTTATTGTTATACAGATATATGCCGACAAATGGGAGCGCAACAATCATACTCAATTTGGCTGAAATCGCTGCTGCACATAGAAATCCCGCTATCTTTAGCTTTACCTTCCGTATGGAAAACATCGACAGGATCAATAACAAAATAGGTATGAGGTCGTTTAATCCAAGTATATAACTCGCAAAAATCACAATAGGTGATAGCCAATAAATACCTAATAAGAGCCGATGACGTCCAGGTAAAAAATTATGCAAGGTGATTAATAAGCAAAAATCAGCGGCTAGTAACATCAGCTCATAGCCATACTGCAGAGGTGCATTAATTAATGCTGTGACAAAAGTAGCTGGTAAAAAAATGAGCCACATTGCATAACCATAAGGAAAAACTACTGAATCCCCACCTCTAGCCAACCACTCTGACCATGGATCAAGTGTAAAGGAAGAAACACTCGCTTCTAAAAATGGAGCGTACCAATCCGATACGGCCAGAGGCGTTATACCAACGATTAAAATTAAACGAATGGCTAATCCCAAAGGAAATAAAGGATCTAGAAGTAATTTTTTCATTGAACAATGTCCATTCTCTCCCTCTCCCATAGGTCTGGTCGCTTGGTGCACACAGCATCTAATTTAACATTCCACGTTTTCAGTAAAGAAGCTAAAGCTGTTATTTCCGTTTCAGCATCACGCCCCTGCAGCTCTGGAGAAACCAAGCAAAGCTTAAATTTTGCCTCTTTAAGGCGCAGTGCCTCATCTTCACTTAAAGGGAATCTGGTAAAGCAATCGACCCAAACCCAGCTCACTTTACCGGCCAAGGTTAATGCATTACTAATTGATTCAAACTCCGACACCCTAACAGCACAACGACGTTCTCCTTTATTCGACCATTTCACCAAAAAAGGGAATGATTGATCCAGAAAAAAATAATCTTTAATGCCTTTCATACTCATAAGTGCAATCAGACGGGCTTCAAGCCCTTCTTCTTTAACATTAAGAATCAGCGTTTGGTGTTGGTAGCTTTCCAGCCACTCTTCAAAAGATTCACCAGCAACAAAAGGGTCATGATGAGTAATCAGCTCCTGACCACAGCTTCGAATATCTACTTCAATGCCATATTGATGATCCGTTGCTCGCAGTTCAGCGATAGTATTACGACGATGTTTTATTATGTGCATATTAAATAGGACGTAATTGTTTAATACCATATATTTCTATATTACCATTAGAAAATAATGGTGCGATTTCTTCAAAGGCTTTCGCATGTTTTTTTTCAATTAACACATAATCCAAACGATATTTTTTAGATATTTCATAAAATTTCTGCGGTGTTAATTGCCGATAAAATTCTATCTTTTTCTCCCCAATCCTCCTTCCTGTAACTTTTTTTAATTCATCATTACTTCCATATATCAAGGCCTTTCTATCTATATATTCTTTGAAGAAATCTTCTCTAAATGGAAAACCATTGCCAGAAACAACAGCTCTTTTCATCACTAGAGGCAAAGTAATTTTCAATTCACTGAAGGGAACTGAAAAAACAGCTTCTTTGGGGGTATGTTTTATCCATTCGTGTAGATGAGGGTGTTTTTTCTTGACTTCAACCTCAGGTATGTCTTGTGTGAATACACCAATTACTATTGCAAGAAACAAAGAAGCAAATAGTAATAATGGAATTTTTATGACTGGAATTGGCTTAATTGCCTTTCGCATATAAGTCCATGTTGATATTTTGATTAACATGGGAAGTGGCAAATGCTTTATCAGAAGGGTGCTGTATAGTATTAGCAGCATCCAATAACCAAAAAATGTGAACCTAGATGGGCCTAAGGCTGCGATAACCTTAACTTGAAACAGCTCTACAAACACATATTGAGAAAATACCGCGCCAGTATATCCCAATAAAAAACTAAGTGATATAAATAACAATTTATAGTTTTTTTTCTTCGCTGAGAAACATACCGAAAAAAACATCAGTGTAATAATAAGAGAAAAACTTACCCACCAAGACCAGGGAGTTAAAGAGCCAAATTGAGATGGCAAGTAATGACTGCTGACACCCTCGACAACATAATATTTTACAAACTCTAATGATGACAATGGCTGAGGAACTTTATATAACCACAAGACCATTGCCACAGGAGCAACGGCTGAGGATAAAAATAGCATAAACCAATATTTTTTCTCTTTAAAAAAATTATTTATATTAGTCATGGTCAAAAACATTAGGCAAAAAACTCCAATTGCCGGGTGAATTAACGTAGCAAAAAACAACAACAGCGGCACCATGGTTTTCTTAATGCTGCCAACAGAATTGTAGAATAAAATTACTGCCAGCAGTCCTAACCATAATGAAATAGTCTGCGGCGCTACGATAACAAACAGTGGCTTCCACCATGCCACTGAAAACAATCCAGAGATTTTATCGTTCAGACTAAAAATCACACCAAACGATGAAATGATTGACAACATCAGCCTAACATCACTATTTTCATCCCTATCAGCCACTACTGAAATAACTGTCCAATAGAAAAGAATTGGTATCGTTATTATAAAAAATATTTTTAATAGGAAGAATATGCTATACCAATCCGTAGAAAAAATTTGTGCTATTCCAATTATGAAATAACCAAAAATATGCCTCGGGTTAGGCTCTACACTAGCATTGGTGAAAAAATCATTTATCAAATATCCAGAATCATTATGCCTCTCAAAAAATGGGCCCATATCGATAGCCGGCCACTCAAATGCGGACAAGCTCCCAGTTAAATAGAAGCTAATTAATGAGACTGCACCTAAAATGACAGCAAAATAATAATCTGACTTAACTAACATTAGTCTCTTTTTGTTTTGAAGAAATCCTTTTTTTCAACCTAAAGCTATATTGAAATGTCCGCTTAATAAACTTCCATTTAGCTAGCCAGTTCGTGTTCCAATGAGAAACACCGTGTGCTCTATCACCAAAGTTGACGTCAAAACGATGAACTTTGATTCCATGCGTATGGGCCTGATAGTAAGCATACAAATCCAGCGAGAAATCATCAGGTGGATTCTCCCATTTATCAAAAAATGTCTTACGAAACATAGTGGGCTGGGCATTTATATCCCACATAGGTTTAGCTAACAAAAGCGTTTCAAACAGGCTCATGCCAATAGTGAAAAAATTATCTGTAAAAGAACGACCGTAGCGCTTCCCTTTCACAAATATATCCTCACCATATTTTTCAAATAAATCAAGACCTCGAAGTATATCCTGAGGGTCCGTTTGCATATCAGCATGTGTCCAACCCAAAACCTGTCCTTTAGCGGCCCTAAGTCCAGACACAACCCCAAAACCATACCCCATATTTTTCTCAACACGAATACTTCTACACCTAGGATGTTGAGGAAGAAGTGTCAACAAGATTTCCGGCGTATTATCATTAGACCCATTATCAACTAAGATAATTTCCACGTCAGGCCTTGCTGCAACTACCTTACTACGCTCAAGTAATAGCGGTATATTAGCCCCCTCATTATAACAAGGCATTACCAACGATATATTTATTATATTATTTTTCATTTTATAAAAAGTGCTTGCCCCGTATACAAAAAGATGTACTCTGTGTTTATTTTTTCTGCGAATTCTTTGACAGCTTTCTCAACTCCCGGACAAGACATGTTTCCAAAATCATCTATTAGGATAGCCCCACCAAAAGTTAATCTAGGGTAAAAAAAGTTCAATCCGTCTAAAGTTGGTTGGTATAAATCTGTATCAATATGTACAAAGGCATATTTTGATTCCAGTTTTTGCAAATCAATTTTATTTGGAAATATTCCTTTAATAATTTCATATTTAATGCCTGTCAAATTTTGTTTCAGGAAATTTGATATTTCATTAATATCAACTGTCCCCATATCCCCTTTTTTCCAAAAAGGGTCATAGGTGGTTATTTCTGGAAGACCTTCAAAAGAGTCAATTATATATATGGTTTTACTATTGGTGCTCTCTCCTGAGGCCATTAGCAGTGTAGCTCCACACTTGTATGCTCCTAATTCTACGTAGTCGCCTTCGATACTCGACTGCTTTTTTGCCAACTGATAAATAACATATGATCGAGCCTTATCGAGTAAAACCCTATTTTTAATTTTTTTGTAAGTACTAATAAAATTTTGCTCTTTCTCCCAAAGCGGGGCAACGCCTTTCATAGCTGATGTGAAATGATACGACATATGCGCCAATATTATAGTTATTGAAAACTTCCATCTTTCAGAAAAAAATTTAGATGCTATGAATCGTAAGTACCCCATACTAAGCCTCCTTGTTAATTAAAAATCACTTTCTTTTGACAAGTGAAATTAAACGTTGCACTTACCAAATTTGAAGTAATGAGTGCTATTCCATAATTATGTGAAACTTTAACTATGAAATAAAATAACATTATATTAATGCTTATTGAGACTGCATATACGATCACAAATATGGCAAATGTTCGAACCGACATATTTTTAGAGAACGTCATCTTTGAATTTAAAAAATATGAAATTATTACTACTAATATAATGGCGATAGTTCTTGAAACTATGTATTTGAGCTCAAAAAACATGAGCGAATAAAAAAAGCATGCATCTAATATAACTAAGCTTACACCAATAGCTGTGTATCGTATTATTTGTCTACGAAGCATAAAAGCTTCCATCTAACTCTAATCGATACGGATGTCCGGCCCATTTATGAAAGCATGACTGCCAATATTCAAAGGTGCGCAAATCGTTCGGAGTTCCCCAGCACAAATAGCTATTGACTTCAAAAAGGCAACACCGCATGCCCAACGCAATGGCATCATTAACTAATGAGTCGATGTAAAACTCTCCGTTAACTCGTCCATCACGTGCGATGAGTCGATTTAATGCGCGACGGAAGTCTTCTGGCTTGCGAAAAGTAAAAGCCCCTATAACGAT
>JAXGGS010242517.1:0-15323 GCA_035585475.1 Armandia brevis | reverse complement strand
TTGGGCAAGTGGGGCTCTCCCTCTCTGGACTTGGGCAAGTGGGGCTCTCCCTCTCTGGACTTGGGCAAGTGGGGCTCTCCCTCTCTGGACTTGGGCTATTCGGGCCGTTCTTCTCTGGACTTGGATCAGTGGGGTTTTCCTCCTGTGGACTGGAGCTAGTCGGACCGTTCTTCTCTGGACTGGGGCCAGTGAGACTTTCCTTCTCTGGACTTGGACAAGTGAAGCTCTCGTCCCAGTGGCCCAGACTGCTGCAGGAGCTTTCACTGGCTGTGCTAAAGCAACTTTCATTCCCTGAACCAAGGTCTTCATCCCAGGGGTTCGAGCTGCCGACAGAACTCTCACTGTCTGTGCTGGAGTCAGAGGGGAAATCAAAGCCAAAGATGGAGCTACAGCTGCTGTCATCCTGGAGATCTGCACTGGAAGGTTCCTGGATGTAATCTTTACTCCAGGGAGGCAGGCGGATATTTTGTCCGTCCTTGTGATGTTCAGCTACATGTGTCTCGAGCGCTCTCCGCTTGTAGAAATAATAAGGGCAAAGATTACAATAATACATGAATTTATGATAGTTAGGGCTCAAATAAGGTAGCTTGTCTGGGTGACATGAACAAAGCTTTATCTCGGGTGGATCAGGAATTTCTTCTTCACAGCTGCTGACCACAGGAGCCACTTCCACTGCTCTGTATTTCATAGGTGGTTTAGAATATGTCCCATTTCTTGCTCGCTTACGTTTACCGTCAAGATTTTTAATTGGAGCTACAATGGTATTGTTCTCCGTATTTTGCAGATCACCAGCATCTTCATCCTGATTCGATTGTAAAGCGACATCTGCTGAGACTTCGGCATCGATGGCGGGGGGAATATTCCCGTCTGTGTTCATGTTCTCAATCACGTTGTTGACTCGATGAGTGGCGTCCTCTAGTGGCAGCTTGAGACTGGAATCCGGGTTCACATGAGTAGTGTCGGAGGGGTCACTTTCTTGTTGTTTAAAGTTTGGCGTCTGCAAGTCTAAAGTAGTACACCACCTGTCGATTAGGTTCCACAGCTCAGAAATAGTAGGTAAGTCATCAATGTGTGGCGGATTATCAGGTTTCACTGCGCATGCGTCATTCCCGGGAAGTTCCTGTTTGACTGTGACAAGTTCAGCGACTGGAGATGATTCTGTCCTGGCCTCAGTGATGGTCAGCTGGTAGGAGAGCACAGAGGGTTCTGTTTTAACAGAGATGGATTCCCGCATCACAGATACAGATACCGGAGCTTGTACCCCGACAGAGTGGCACCACCTGGTGAATAAATCCCACAACTCCTCCACAGTCTCCCCGCTATCTGACGTCACAGCAGATGGTGTTGTGACGTCTGGATCGTCTAATCTCACATCACAAGGATTGTCCACGACTTCGACCTTCACAACTTCGTTCATGAAGGTGACCTGTGTGGTCTTAGTAGTAGCAATGTCCGTCCCTGTAGCAGTAGTATATGTAAGGTCAGTAGTGGTACTGGTGTCCTCAGTGGCAGTAGTATGAATAGGATCAGTAGTGTCCATGTTTCCCTCAGTGGCAGTAGTATGCATACGATCTGTAGTGTCCATGTTTCCATCAGTGGCAGTAGTATGAGTAGGGTCAGCAGTAATGATATCGGGAACATCAGCGCCCCCTGGAGGATTATCTGAATGTTCAGTATTGTTCACAGAAGTCCAGAACATGGGGACTGTTATCATGTCATCCATCTTGTATTCTGAAATAGATAGAAGTTTGATCAGATATTTAGTAAATCCCGGGAGACGAGTAGTACGCAGACTGGGAGGTGCCAGTAGTATAATACATTATTATATATAAACGTGTACGGTTTCACATGTGTAGAATTGATGTAGAATTACGACTGACTGACTATCCACCAAACAACCATAGACTGATCCGTGAATCAAGGGTATACCAACAGAATACAATCTCATCGAGCTAACTGATTTATATTACAACTTAACCCAGGCAGGGTGAATTAAATACGATTCTATTTCTACATATCACATTATGTGATAAGGAAATATATGTCTAAACTTGCTAACCACAGACACGATACCCTAAATGATCGATATAACGTGGATATATCATGTCCTCGGATTTGTTTTTCTATCATTCTCTATAACTCTGACCAGTGTGATAAAAAAAACCTGGCGATCGATAGAACTGCTTTTCCCCCATAACTCCTGTTATCTTCTAAGTAACTTGTGCTCGTTCTTTTCTTATTTCGAAAAAATGTCTTTCTTTCTCTTATTATTTTTCCGGGGGGTCGCAGCAGGAACCAGATTCTCCACAAACAGAAATCCCCGAAGGTGGAGGCGGGTAGGCTTGTCAGACCGGCGCCTATCATCATTATCATGGTTACAACATGCCGCGCAACAGTAACGAGGAGGGGGGGGAGGGGTTATCGGCCTTTTGAACTGAACAAATTAGGAGCTTGAACATCAATTATATGACATCTACTGATCGTGTGAGAATATTTCGGTGAGTTACTAACATCGATTCCCTAAAATCTTACTTAGTTCGCCTTATCACATTTCTACATTATTTTAGGGTATGAACAGAGTGCACCTGCCGCCCCCCTAAATTCCCGGCGAAAAAAAACCTGCCGCCCCCTTTTTCGCAGAAAAAAATAATATAAAAAAACCTGCCGCCCCCTTTTTGTCAGAAAAAAATAAAAAACAAAAAAACTAGACCTGCCGCCCGCACTCTTTGTCTCAGGCAAATAAAAGCCTGAGAAACAACTTATTAATTTTATGGGGCCTTAAAACTAATGAGGTGCCACGGCACCTATGCCCCATGTTGATAACATGCGAACCCCATGTTAATAACATGCGACGGTAGTAAAGCATTCAAAAACAAAAACTGTTGACTGATTTTCACCTAGTGAGGTGGATAGCACTATGTTCGTAAGTTTGGGCAAACAGGTTAGGTGAGGAGGATTTACACATACAGCCGAGAGGGCTCAACAGAAACATAATGTAGGTGTAATCTATCCTTACCTACGTTTGGTAATCGCTAGCCGGAGATACCGTGTGGCAGTCATATATAGTAGGCCAGCACGTACTTTACATGTAACATGTACATGTACACAAATGGATAGAAAAGTCCGATGTTCTTTACAATGATACAAACCGAAATTCACCGCATATATGTCGTACCCCTTACTTTGCCCTCAGAATCGATGATGATTAAGGTCGTATTACTTGTCCCCTGGCGTATCCCCTAACTTTAAAACGAAAATGACGAAAGTAGAGCGCCTTGGTATACGCGGTGATAAATGGTACATGCACATGTATGTATGTTAATCCCGAACTAGTCGAGCACGTTGAATATCATAAATAAACAGGAAATCACATTTACCCGGAGATGAAGACACTCGCAAATGTCTCGGTAGTAACTTCTTCTCCAGCCACGTTACAGTAAATATGAAATGTCGCCGTATTTTAGTGAAAATCCGCGATATTATTTCTGTGTTTCCAGCGGCTCAGTAAACAAATCCCGCGCGAGTAATTATTATTGGGAACTTCCGGGAAGAGATTGAGGTCCGAGTAAAGAAGAAGTAGTATCAGCATGTAGTGAATAAGTAGTGTCCAAACACTGGTCCATGTTGAATATAGTATTTCTACGAACGAGAAGCACAATGATTTTACCGAAGATATTTTATACCTCCTCGTAATCATTTCCCTAAATTAATATTCTATTATACGTAGTAGCTATCAAATTTACTTACATCGGAAACATTTCAACAGTTAATATTGACGCAAGTTATGCGTTATTTTTCGGGTAATCATTAAAAATATGTTTGTTATCACTTTTAATTGTAAAGTTGTTTGTCCAATTGGCAACAACTGAATATTAATATAACATAAATATATATAAATCAGATATTCATGTACATCTATGACATAGTACTGGTGTTCATCTGAAGTAATTATCAAAATGTAAAATCAAGCTATTCCCGCTTGATTTCATGGAATTGCGAGAAACTTGTTTATTTACCTTTATTTAGAGGAGATCGAACAATGAACGAGTCACCTGAGAATGATATCATTTTCTGGTTAATAAATCACAGGCATGTATAAACTGTACTTTACATATATTTATATCCTAGATATAATGAAATATCAGTATATTCTACTCATTAACGCTTAACATAGACTTGGATACATCATGTTGCAATATCAGTATATTCTACTCATTAACGCTTAACATAGACTTGGATATATCATGTTACAATATCAGTATGTTCTACTCATTAACGCTTAACATAGACTTGGATATATCAGGTTGCAACATCATTTCAAAATATCACAATATAATCTTACAATATGATAAAAAAAGCTGACCATATACGATATGATATTTAAAATTATATGGTCTACCCCAATAATTAAATCACAATCATACTTAATGTTAAATTAACATGGGCACAGCTATTGTGCCTCAAACACTCGGGAAGCGTTATAATTAAAGCTTTAACACAAGGAAATCTATAAAGTCATGGAACACAATATGGCGGCAGTTGGTACACTAAAACCCCTAAAAACGAATCAGTTTAAATTCATAGAATAGAGGAAGACATTATGTAAACTCCTTGATTCTGCCACTGAAATTAAAAGCTTCTGGTTGCATGTGGGGTGACATCTTGTAATAATCAATGAACAAGTGACCCGAGAACATGTTAATTACCACGAGCATTTCCACGTGCGTGTATAATATGGTGCGATGTCAACTCAGGAAAATAAATGATCAACATATCAGATACATTAATACGAGTGAACCATTAAAAATCAAATCAGAACCTACAAGTATTCCTGGCTTGCCTGTAGGGAAATATCAC
This sequence comes from Armandia brevis, assembly GCA_035585475.1. Lineage (NCBI taxonomy): Eukaryota > Metazoa > Annelida > Polychaeta > Opheliidae > Armandia > Armandia brevis. The sequence continues at coordinate 10,466 of JAXGGS010242517.1, read as the reverse complement.
ATTAGCATTTGTTAACACCATGTTAATATGTGAACTAGAGACATACATGGCTTCTGAAAGCACAGCGGCTTACACAAAACTATATTTATATTGGCCAGTGACCTTCGCGTGACCTTTCCTCTCAGCTTCCGGTTTGTGTAGTCTCCGCTTGTGTCCCTCTAGCGAGGAATTTGTGCAGAAATACGAGGGACATTCGTCACATGAAAATTCCTTCCGCCCTCTCCAGGGATCGACCGGTTCGTGAATCTTATTGTGTGCTGCCATTCCTCCGAAATAGGGCTTCCTTCCCTTCTTCTTGGTGGTCCGAGGTATAAACGGGCACTGCGGACATTTCAGCGGATGTGGCTTCGGCTCAATGATAGCGTGGACAGCGAGGTAGTGATCCTTAAACCTATGTTTGTTCTCATAATAAAATTTACAAGGCTTGCAGAAGAAGGATTTGGTTTCGCCAGTCTTTTTATCAAACGGGTTATGCATTTCCAGATGCCAAGTGCCGGCATTTCCACTCCCACATATATGGCAGATACTTGGCAAGTCGCGACGATCCTCGTCACAGTTAGAATAACCACGGTGATATTCCAACTCCCAGAACAGAGAAAACTGCTTGTTGCAGTAGCAGCAGCGAAGCTGTGAAGGTTCGAACTCTAACATCTCCCAGGGGTCAGCATCAGGGAATGTTTCTGGGGGTGGTGGTTTATGGTAACGTGAAAACATGCAGTACCAGAATGGGCTCTCATATCCTGGACTGCGGGGAACTTGGTATTCCTCTGTATGGCCAACATCACTCCACGGACGGTGACACACATTTCGTCCATCGCTGTGATGTTGTTCCACATGTGTCTCGAGTGCTTCTGGTTTGGTGAAGAAATACGGGCAGAAATCACAATAATGTATCAAGTTGGGAAACGTTATTTCGCTTCCAATGTTGAGGTAAGTGGGGGTTTCCTCCTCTGGGCTGAGACCAGTAGGGATTTCCTTCTCTAAACTTGGGAATGTGGCGTTTTCCTTCTCTAGACTGAGATCAGTGGGGCTTTCCTTCCCTGGGCTGACACAAGTGGGGTTTTCCTCCTGTGGGCTGACACAAGTGGGGTTTTCCTCCTGTGGGCTGACACAAGTGGGGTTTTCCTCCTGTGGGCTGACACAAGTGGGGTTTTCCTCCTGTGGGCTTACACAAGTGGGGTTTTCCTCCTGTGGGCTTACACAAGTGGGGTTTTCCTCCTGTGGGCTGACACAAGTGGGGTTTTCCTCCTGTGGACTGAGGCCAGTGAGACTTTCCTTCTGTGGACTGGAGCTAGTCGGACCGTTCTTCTCTGGACTGGGATCAGTGTGACTTTCCTTCTGTGGACTGGAGCTAGTCGGACCGTTCTTCTCTGGACTGGGGCAAGTGAAACTCTCGTCCCAGTGGCCCAGACTGCTGCAGGAGCTTTCACTGGCTGTGCTGCAGCAACTTTCGTTCCCCGAACCGAGGTCTTTATCCCAGGGGTTCGAGAAGCAGACAGAACTCTCACTGTCTGTGCTGGAATCAGAGGGGAAATCAAAGCCAAAACAGGTAGAGATGCTGCTATTGTGGAGGTTTACATTGGAAGGTTCCTGGATGTTTACACTGGAAGGTTCCTGGAGGTTTACACTGGAAGGTTCCTGGATGTTTACACTGGAAGGTTCCTGGATGTTTACACTGGAAGGTTCCTGGAGGTTTACACTGGAAGGTACCTGGATGTTTACACTGGAAGGTTCCTGGATGTAATCTTTACTCCAGGGAGGCAGGGAGATATTTTGTCCGTCCTTGTGATGTTCAGCTACATGTGTCTCGAGAGCTTCTGGTTGGTAAAAATAATACGGGCACAAATGACAATAATACATGAATCTACGATAGTAAGGGTCCATATTAGGTAGGTTGTCTGGGTGACATGAACAAAGCTTTATCTTGGGTGGATCAGGAATTTCTTCTTCACAGCTGCTGACCACAGGAGCCACTTCCACTGCTCTGTACTTAATAGGTGGCTTATAAAAACGCGATCTCTTTTTCCGTTTCTTACGTTTTATAATCGGGCCATTGTTTTTACGCTTCCCATCTTGCAGAGCGACTTCGGTCTGGACTGTGTCCATGTTCTCAGTCACGTCAGACAAATTGTTGGCTTGATGAGTGGCGTCCCCTACTGGCAACTTGAGACTGGAATCCGTGTTTGTGTTCACATGAGTAGTATCAGAATGGAATTCTGGTCCTGTTTCCAAGTTAGATTTCAGATTTCTCTGCTGCATCTGTTGTTTAAAGTTTGGCGTCTGCAGGTCTAAAGTAGTACACCACAAGTCGATCAGGTTCCACAACTCAGTAGTAGCATGGAGGACACCAGTGCGTGACGAATCATCAGGTTTCACTGCGCATGCGTCATTCCCGGGAAGTTCCTGTTTAACTGTGACAAGCTCAGCGACTGGAGATGATTCTGTCCTGGCTTCAGTGATGGTCAGCTGGTAGGAGAGGACAGAGGGTTCTGTTTTAACAGAGATGGATTCCCGCATCTCAGATACAGATGCCGGAGCTTGTACCCCGACAGAGTGGCACCACCTGGTGAATAAATCCCACAACTCCTCCACAGTTTCCCCGCTATCTGACGTCACAGCAGATGGTGTCGGAACTGTTTGATCTGTTGTGATAATGTTGACGACAGGATCGTCTAATCTCAAATCATGAGGATTGTCCACGACCTCAACCTTCACAACTTCGTTCATGAAGGTGACCTGTGTGGTTTTAGTAGTAGCTATGTCCATCCCTGTAGCAGTAGTATATGTAAGGTCAGTGGTGGTACTGGTGTCCTCAGTTACAGTAGTATGCATGGGGTCAGCAGTGTCCATGTTTGCCTCAGTGGCAGTAGTATGAATAGGATCAGTTGTAATGCTGTTCCCATGTGTGACAGTAGTATGAGTAGGGTCAGCAGTAATGATATCGGGAACATCAGCGCCCCCTGGAGGATTATCTGAATGTTCAGTATTGTTCACCGATGTCCAGAACATCGGGACTGTTATCATGTCATCCATCTAAAGTTGTATTCTGAAATAGATGGAATATTTGTCAGATATTCAGCGTGAGAAAATATCTAGACGACAATGTTTAGAACATGTATGACTTAAAATGCGGCGAGTGTCCACTCAATGATACCTGACACAAGAGGGAAATTAATATTGATTTAAATAAGTGATTTGTGGAAAATACCAGCAAACCTATATCAGGCATTCTAAGTATTTCGCTCATGAATGTTCTTGGATGGATACACAAACTGACAACTATCATCGTTCATCAAAATGATAATGTTTGCAAAACATGAGATTAGCCTTTACCATCTCCTAGATTCCACTTGTGTAAGGTGAATTAGATCCAATTCCAAGTTACGATGAGACAACAGAGGATGCTGGCTATCACGCGGGTTTATCTTGGAACCAGATATATTTCTACTTTTGCCTATGGAACGGTCATTTGGTACCTATATTTTCTGCGTTTAATAGTTGTTATCGCTTTTAAAAGGATGTGACAAGTAACCACTAGGCAACGTGACTTGTATGGTGTGATGCAATTCAATTCTGAGCGATGAGTTATAAAAGTACCTGCCCTTTACATGTACATGCACACACGTGGTGGGATCAGTTAACCACGTTCATTAGTTCTGTACGATACAAACGTGGTCAAAACGTCGAGAAGAGAGGCAGGAGTGCAAATACACGAATAGTACAAGGAAAGTTTGTACGCGGAGTTGAGCATGTAAAATATCATGAAATATACAAGAAATCGTGTTTACCAGGCAATGTTGTTATACAACAATAATCCGTCAATAACCTCTTCTCCAGCCGCGTCCCAGTAAATACAAAATCTCGGCGTATTTTAGTTAATATTCGCGATATTATTTCGGTTTCTTACACGGCTCGACAATCAAAGACCGCGCGAGTAGCTGTTTATTGGAAACTTCCGGTTACAGATCCTACTTTCAGTAAAGTTGTAAAAGTAGTACCAGCGGGGGGATGTAGTAGTGCACCGAAAAGCTGCGTGACTGCAAGGGCAATAATTTCCTGATTCATTCACAATTAAACCTATTAGGCTGCATTAAATTATTAAAGAGTTTATCAGGCCCCCCTTTTTTATTTGGATTTTATAAAAAACAACGTACCTGCCGCACCCTGTTTCTCAGAATTGAAAAAAAATACTGCCGCACCCTCCTTCTCAGCTGCCGCCCTCCCGATTTGGAGCGAAAAACACCGAAAATGGTTTCAAAAAAATACCCCCGCAGCCTACTTTTCAAAAGAACCTGCCACCCGCTCGAGCGAAAAAAAGGCTTGAGAAACTAATCATTATTTTTACACAGCCTTAGTTTATTTAAAAAAAGCTGGCCGCACCTTCCTTTTCATAAGAATCATATATAAAAACACCTGCCACCCGTACCCCCTTCTCCGGCAAAAAATGCTTGAGAAGCATTTTATTAATTTTATGAAGCTTGAGGCTAATCTTTTTTAGTTGCCTATGTATACATTTGTTTAATGTATAAAATATATCAAGCATTCTGCATTATATTAAATCGGATCGGTTTTGATGCAGGATAGATAATATTGTGTTATATCAAGGACAAGTTTCCAGGTCACTTTGGTGGAACAAAGCGAGATCGATTCATCTAAACTTGTTTGCGCCGAGAACGCTGCTGCATCATTTAGATCTGGATCATAAAAATAATGTATCGCTGAATTCTAGATTCAGCAATTATACAGAGTTTACTATAGCGGTCTATAATGCAGGAGAATCTAACTCTAAGCTGCATACTATATGTTGTTTTGTAGGAGATCGCACCACAACCTGAATAATTGACCGCAGTGCAGACCTATATAATTTACACACTGATATAATGGCTCATTTATCTAATCATGGCTTTGCATTTAAAACCCGGCAATAATTGTGCGCCGCATGTGAAGCGAATTATTTGAGCGGCTCCTGAATAACTATTACAAGGGCTAAATCCAAATGACTGGACGTGGGCATATAACATACACGTACCTCATTGTATTGTTATCTAATTGCATGACATTTGACATTAGAAAAGCGAGCCAACATATCTTGATTTGGTCGAACCTTCAGCCCGTCTGGAAGTCAGGCCACGCCAAGATATAATTCTAGCTATTGACCAATGGCTGCTTGTCATGTACTATCTATGATATACCACTCTTTCCCCATGTTTGCAGAGTTAATTTGACGATTACTCTGATAAAGAGCTCCTCTGTTTAACATGTTTAGGTGAATCAATAGTAATAGAAATCCACCCCTAGAAATGTATCGTGATGTGCTATAACAACTATAACATAGCTGATGCATTGTTCTTTGATAAAGCCTCGAGCTCTGAACAATCCCTGTTAAATATTCATGACTAGAATGATAGTTTGCCCGGGCTATGGGCTGCCCAGTTACATTTCAAAACGCTTTCGTGGTGTATTTTCTAAAGGAACATCAATGTTTTAAGGACATGTCATTATCATCAGCACATCGATTTGTACATGACTGAATAAAGGCAAAATCTCCCAGAATGCCCCTCATCATTAATTAATCTCTGCAACAACAATTTCCCTGGATTTGGAGAGGCGATTAAGTCCGACAACAATGACCCGGGATCTGCAGGGGCGATTCACGCTATGAAGCGAGGCCAATGGGATAAATAAATAAAAAACCACTCAATGTTTAACAACTTATCATGGATCAGCCTTTATACAGCAGACGCTCTTTATAACGCGGGTAGTGACGAATGAACCTCCAACTGCGTTATATAAAACTGCAATGTAGTCCTTCATTTATTGAGTTTAAGAGAACCGTGCCCTAATTGGGTCCAGGTCTGCCCCGCTTGATATAGTTTATTATGTGGAACGCCTCAGTTTGTAGAATAACGTTATAAAGAGGGTTTACTGTAGTGACTGTCATACAGATGAATCCATCATCCGGTATGTGTGACCGAGTAAAACCGTTATATTCATCATTTACGATTGGCCGGGCGATGTGACAATGTTGACGCGTTAAATATTAATTATTTACCAGGATGCTGACGCTGGGAGGCTGACTATTTTATGATGTTTACTTGGTTAACTGTTCGCACCTTCTACCTTCAAACCACTGCGGACCACCAGGAGGGAAAAATGGCGGCTAAACTCCGACTTTTACTCGCAATTTTAGGAACCATTTCCAGCCAAGTTCGTGCTTTAGGTGAACAAACTGGTAAGATAAGATTGCATAAAATAATTGATTAATATAAGTTCTCAAGCTTTTGTTTCAAAAGTAGGGGGCGGGGATCTTTTTATGACCATTTTATTCGACGTTTTTGACCCGAATTGGGAGTGCGGCAGCTGAGAAAGAGGGTGCGACAGGTACAGTTTTTTTAATCCAAATAAAGTGGGGGAGAGGGGGGGGGGGGCGTGTTGTGCGTGAGAAACCATTTTAATTGTATGCAGCCTAGCAGACATTTGATGAGTAATTATGAGTAATTTAGAAAAGTAGGACATTGATATGATCCCGCAAGGTTTGACGCACACAATTCAAAATAACGGACTAAGAATAGCGCATATAGTAATAATAATAAGATAATAATCATTTTAATACAATATTGCACACTATTTCACGTTTGCTTTATGACGGCTATTTTATTAGATTTGACCCGGATTGCCCGTTGTGACCTGCCAGCAGAGGATCGGGAGGATTGTGGGTATTCCGGTATAACTCAGACAGAATGCCAGGCACGCAGAAACTGTTGCTGGGATACCACCAACCCAGGATCACCACAATGTTTCTACAAACAATGTAAGGAAATAAGATAATCCATGGTTACATTACCTGTGGTATATTTAAATAAAGGGAGACGGGGACCTAGTCTTCTGAGTTGTTGGTTTCCACAAAGTTCTGTATTTCAGCAATCACTTTTATCTACTCTCATCCAAACATGTACATCGCCTTGGTCTTAATGTTACAATGATGGAAAAAACAATCATCAACTATTTTTGGCCTCATTTATATTGAAATTGTTGGTGTGATATTCTACATTAATGGTATTTATTTTAAACGTGTTATAATGTTTTATTTGTTCCCCTCAGACGAGTGTCAGGTGGCCGGATGTGACGTCGGCTGGTCACGCTTTGGTGACGTATGCTACAGGTATTTCTCTGAGCCTGTATCACGTGATAATGCCAGTATGACGTGTGAGAATTATAACGCCACGCTTCCCTCGGTGCCGGACGAGGAGACGAGAGCATTCATGCAAACACTTCCAGATGAGTAGGTCATATCATTCTCTTCCTGCCCAGTTAATTGATGTTTGTGATTCAAAGCAGCATAAACTCTTGTCAAATTCTATCTGTAAAGACAATATTTTTTGATGTATCATTGAAATGTTAACTAGTCTAAAGTGAACCTTGAAAGATTATTCTAAGATCAGTGACTTAGGAATATTTCAGATCTCTGATTATTAAACGTGACTGTTAAGACATCCTATTTGACTGTACACCGGAAATGTATATTATAAATGACGGTCCAAATGCCTTGTTATTAAGTAGGGGTGATAAAATTAAATTTAAGTTAAATTATATTCCAATGTTTCATACTTCTGGCGAACATTACCGATATTACCCGTTTTATTCACAGCGTGTCAGCAGAGACACATCTGGGGGTCTATATTGCTGATTACGAGTTCGGATCCTCTGATGAAGATGACCCTGGCCACGGAATGACCCTGGGACCCCTAAGCCACCCTCACCTGTGGAAGCCTGGCTACAGCTCACCCAGCTCCGCAGGCGGTTTCAACACAGACGTGGTTTACATCGATTCGGACAATTCATACCTCTACCGCAGCAAACATGGCAAGAAAAAATACGCCTGCAAGAGGCCGGGTAAAATCACCATCACATTTCATATCTGCAATCAAATTATATATATTATTATAAGTTATATTGATTAAAATTATGTTGCTGCTTAATTCAGACATTGATAAATATCAATCAAAAACTAATGGTTCACTGTATTTATCTATCTAATGGTTCCCTGTATTTATCAATGTAATGGTTCACTGTATAATGATCCACTGTATGTATTTATCCAATGGTTCACTGTATAAGGATTCACTGAATATATTTATCCAATGGTTCTCTGTATTTATTTATCTGATGGTTCTCTTATATATTTATCTGATGGTTCTCTGTATTTATTTTAGCTGTGAACGGGACTTGTGGAGACGACGATCAGTGGATAAACTTACAAACACCAGATTACTGTTACAAGTTTAGCGCAGACACAGAGCGGCCGATAGATGCTGACACGCTCTGTAAAGAACAGGACTCCAGATTGCTGTATCTGGACTCAGAGGAAGAGTTTCAATTGGTCCTCGCTCATCTAAAAAGGTAAGTATGCTTATAAAGAGAAGGCTGTATAAAACGCGGATCCTTTTCTTGAGTGATTTGCTATTATTTTCTTATTTTCACTCATTTTATCGGTATTTTCACTCATTTTATCAGTATTTGTTCATTTTTGCACACTTATGCTCATTTTTGCTCATTATTTCCTCATTATTCGTCATTATTTCCTCATTATTCACCACCTTCTTGTTAGTATTCTTCATTTCTCATCATTTTCTGGTACTATTTTGATATTATTCACCATTTTCCGCCATTTTCACATATTACAATAATGATCCGCGTTTTATACAGCCTAAGAGAAAGGATTAGGACTTCTCTTGTGTATTACATACGCATTCATATTCATCGTTTGAATTTAGCATTTCTTCGTGAGCAGACCCATATGTATTACCACCGTATCGTCCTTAACAATTTAGCTTTCAAATGTTTTCTAGGTGTGAAATGTCTAATTAATGAAGCTCATCATAGATTAAGATCGATCGATGTTATATGTTGACAGCGAGGACATTAGCTATGCTTGGACGCTGTACTTTGCCAGGAGAAGTTACAAGATAGAAGACAACACGACTGAAACAGACTGGTACATAACTAAGGAGAAGGGGATTGGTATAAAACATAAAGCTGGCTGTCGGAAACTCAGTAATACAGGTCATTATGTTCAATTATCCGCTGCCTGTGACGAGATGCTGACGTTCACCTGCTCCAAACCAGCACTACCAGGTAAGTCTCAAACACACCTTACAGCATGAGACACCTGCTAAAAATGTCTTCCTTGGAAACATGTCTATGATGACTATGAGACAAGGATTCATTGATATTTAAAATGAATATTGAATATTGTCAGCTACTGTAAAACTGTAGTTTAACTTGTAAGCTAATGAACATGACTTAATTAGACCTATAAGACAATTGTTTGTGCTGTGCTATAAATAATACATCTTTGAACTGTTTAATTATTCGCCCACTTTTACAGAGAGTAACTACAGCTTGCCCTGCGAGACTAAGATGTACCCTGAGTTAGACTGTACGTGTTTCTGGAGGAACAGCAACACCCGACCATTTGACCAGCAGTACAGACAGTGTACAGAACACGGAGGAATTCTTGCCATCCTGGATACTGCGGAGTCCTTCTCCTTCATAGCCTCATACATAGAGTCACGTTCGTATGTAGAACCTCCTTACACTTTCCTGGATAACATGCAATTAATTCATCTTGAGGTCAATACATCTGTGACAGATTAATTTTGAAATTGAATTTAACTAGGAATTCTAAAAGTAGCTCTTATGTTGGATCAATCAAACTATATCATATGACAGTTCATCACCTTACGCCCCACCCTCCATTGTTCATCTTATCTCTGAGATTAATTATCAAATACAAACATGGCGACTGAATGTGTGATTCATCAATTCAGCTTTTGAGCGGCAACAATCTAATAATTCATCTATACTTGTAGTGACTGGATACAATCTATAAACTACCTTGGTGGAGGGCGTCTAGAAAACGAGCAGGCCAGATGGGCGGACTCTTATGTGATGACTTATGCGCCCTGGGCATCTAATTATCCTAATATTGCACATTACTGTGTGGTGATGTTGAGGGGTAACAGGCAAATCCAATCTGTCCCTTGTACATCCAACTACCAGGGCATCTGCCAGCTTAAACCAGGTAGGCTCATCTCACGAAAAACATTCATAAACATCATCAACCGGCTATTCATGTACAGTTTGTGCGTTTTAACTATCTTTCTCAATCAAAATATTGATGCCATAGAAGAGGATTTTAATTATGATATCGTTTTTCTTTATTCCGGTCACAGAGAATTTGAACGATTGTTGGCTAGACGATGATCAATGCATTGGAGAAGGTAGAGAGTGTCCTTCATACTATCCGATTCTTCCGTGTGAAATTCTGTAGCTGCAGGCTCGTATTGCAAACAACGTATTAGCTACAATTGATGCGGACATCTTATGTTTCCAGATGACGTCACATGGGAACTACTACCGGTTAACGACACCAGGTGTCCCACGATCTTCCCTTACCAGCTGCA
>JAXGGS010242072.1:0-12387 GCA_035585475.1 Armandia brevis | reverse complement strand
TACCTAAGTCGTCCTGATGTCATGTACTTTTGAAAACATCGGTATTTAGGTATGCTATGGTAAATAGTTACTAACTTGTCAAGTCATACACACTGGAGCTGTTACGGTTTTAGTCACCCCTTGGTGTTACTGTGTATTACCACACACATGTTGGAGTATAACAGTCTTTCACATCAGGAGTCGCTCCTTTGCTCAAAAAAATATATACAATGTATACATATTGTTTATTCAGTGACCAAGAATTAGTGCAACGACATTTTTAATGGCTAAACCTGTAATCGTATACAAGTACCATGTATCTTGTATAATGATTCTTATGCGCGTGTTGATGAATGTAGCCCGCAGAATTATAAGGACCAATGAATTTTGTTATAGTATTGAGTAGTAATATGTAGAAATCTAGGACCAAATTCCTTCTAGTCTACAATGTACATCGGTAATTCTTAATCAACTAAAGAAACAGGTGCTTCTATGAATTTTTTATATTCTACGGTTGACGTAATTTCTGCACGATTTGTGAAAATGGAAATGGTTATTGTTTTATGTTCACGTTCACATTGTTGATATAAGTTAATATTGCAGCTACACTTATGTACGACCAGATAACGAATAAAATCTATTTTACTACACATTTTCATATTGTGCTTTTGATTTGATCATGATCATATGCCAAATTGCACGCCAAGATAAGTGCACGTAAACTTGTATCCCCGAGCATGCTTGATAATAATTGTATAATGCAACTTCATTGCACATATTATAAGTAGGGTTATAACGTTCAGACGTTAAAGGGTGTATGTCTATTCGAGATCTTGCTTTTGTGAAAATCACGTCAGCTAGAGCACACTGAATATGTAGATGTTTAAAGTTGAATCAACATTTATTATATTTCTTGTCAATAATGTGACATTACAAATGAGAACAATACAAAAAGAAAATACAAAAATGGGCATCTTTATCGAGTAATGATAACAAGGCCATAGTAAGTTTCAGATAATTCCCTGGTGCCACAAATGGTTTCACAACTGGAATGGTTTTACTTAGGGAGCAATTTTGGCTAAACCTGGATACATTTTAAAATGACACTGAACAAAGATTAAAGTCAATCCAAAAACCATCATATCTACTGCGATTTATAATAATTTTTATATTGTGGTCCTATTGTAAACACCAGTGATCCAGGAATCATTACTCGCTAAACAGTGCTAATAGTTACAATACTGGTCAATCGCTTTGATTTCGCATAACATTTCAAACATTATGTTTTGTCGACTTGTAATAATATTACACATATATTTAAGATTTTAAATTCAAAACACCATCAATGTAGTGCCAGTCCAATCTCTTGTTCATATCCAGTTTCAAAAAGTAGCGAGAGGATCTGATACATGTACATGTATATAAACAGATAACATCATATAAATGTTTATAAACGTAACACAGAATACTTTACATTTGGTTTATCAATACAGGTTCCCATCGCTAATATAAACACTGGGGAATATCATGTGTATATCATACCTAATACAAGACATTGCAATTTCTATTACTCTAGAAGACTAAAATAAAGCAATTACAGTTGCAAGTTAACAAAAATAAACGCCTGAACTGGACCAATGTTCTGAAAAGACGATCAATCAGCAACACAAAAATTTTAATATTCTAAATAAGTTGTATAATTATATGTTTCGCTCAAACAAGGGTGACTTTTAACGACTGGTATCTGGTATGCAATCAAATTTCCAGGAAATAATACTGATCTTCGTTAAATAAGCTGGTGCAAATACTTGAACAATTTATAACACTGCGATATGTGCGAAATTCGATAACGATGAGCTACGTTACATTTTCGATGACACACACGCAGGTCAACCTGAACAACCGAACAGCTTTTAGTGAAAGCAGAGGTTGAAGTACTAGCTGTAGTGCCGGGGAGATGAACAGTTTCACGGAGATATCATCTTATCACGTGAGGTTAGAATATAGAACCCTGGATATTATGAACACAGGAGAATACGGTAGCGCTTTTTAGCGGTCTCTATGGGTGAGCAGTAATGATCGCCAGCCTTTATGGGTTGCGTCTAATACACAGCTTACTTAATTACAGGGTTCGTATAAAATTGAAGAATTTTACAGTTTTATAGTAACTTCAATAATTCAAGTTTCTGGTGCTGCACATGTGTATGCCACCAACAGTTTGCGTAGATACCAGTACAAGACAATAACGATAAAAATATAGTCATGTTTTAGAATATAGACAAAATAGTCAAAATCTATTCAAATTGCATATAAATACCCAAATATTGAAGGTGAATAAATGCAACATTATCTTAATACTTTTAGAAAGAAAGAGTGTGTGATTGAAATTACTGGAGGGAACATTTTCAGCTGTATATAGATGACCACTTAATTTATAGAGACAGCAATAACTATACTACAATTGAAATAAGTATGTAAATATAATAACTCTAGTTTAATAGTTATTCATACGATTGGGATCATGTCAATTTTCATCACCAGATAGTCTATAACCCTCTTTTTTTGTACAATTTCAGTGATATTCCTATGATCAAATAATCAAGCTTGGACTTATTAATAATTCTAGATGATGCGCGTCATTTGTTTAAAGATACTTTAAAGTGTCATTCATTTGAAATTTTTAACTCGCGCTGCAGATATTCTACATTTTCTAGTAATCGATAACGATAGTGAAATAAGCCAAGTAAAACTTGCCAAGTGAAAACATGAAGCGCTAACAAAATAAACCTTAGATTAACATATATTGTTTTTCTGGTAATTGAATTTGGTCTGCATCATTACAAAGACACAAAGCATTTTAGGTAATTGTCCCAGTCATCAATACATTGTGCACATAACTACTACTTTCCAATGACTTAGATAGGATCTGGTTAGTATGTGAACAAGTGATCATGAGCCACAAATATCTTCCCCTGAATCGGTTTATCTGTCTATCTCCCTAGCTACTGAATTTATATACATATTGTAAGTCTAAGTTAAAAATCACTATTTCTCATATGAGTTTTAGAAATGCTATGAAATGGTTGACTGTTTAATTCGAGGTGTTCGCTATGCTAAATCTAAATGAGTGGCACAACCAGAACAGCACAATTAGGAGCAGAATCAATCATCATCAGCATGACATGTGATCGGTAAAACTAGTACAAAAATCTGTGAAGTTTCATGTTCTGATACATACTGCAGGCATCGATTGCACATTTGAAGTGAAAAAAATAGGGACACAATTTTTAGCCCCAGAACATTTGAAAGCGTATTCTTTGACGACCTAAGTTTTCATAAAACCCTGGAGCATATCGATAGGCAGGGGGAATATGATTGTGGAATTCTTTTCTGCTGATATTGAATTGAGAGTTTGCAGGTAGCGGAGCTGTAGAGCTGACGGGGATTCGCTAATGATGTCCGCGGCCTCCTTTAACGCGCGAGATGATTTCTGTTCTCCCTCCGCGGCGATTACCTAGTAAACAAACAGCATGATTTAATAACCTACAATTTTAATAAAATCTAGATGAAGACAGCTGATTGACTTTATAACGAGTGAGCAGTTTGCTGGATGAAGATATCATTGGACACTTGAGTGATGATAACGATACCTTAGCTCTAGCTTCACGAGCGGCCTCAGCCTCCGCAGCCATGGCTCTCTGCAGCTGAACAGGGAGCCTCACATCCTTACTGTAATTAAGAGGAGTTAGTTCAGTACGATGTAATGTGTCTATGTATTACATATGACACGCCTCCTTTGCAACAATATTGAAATGCTCGATAATGTTGCAATCGTGCAAAGTAATATACTACTATACTATACAACTCAATTTGAGTCCAGCGACAAGTAGTGGTGAGGTAATGGACTCAGAAGACACAAACGGTCTCTGTCCCTCAAAGGACACCAGACAAAATGAATAATACTTGTGAGGCAGTTTCATTGATGAGAGCGCGAGATGCTCAAACAAAGTGAACAAAGTATGTGACCTGAATCAATGAGAGAGCAGTAGACCTGTGCCTAAGCTGACGATGACAACTGCCAACGCTCGATATTAATTAATATAGGAATCTTTTATATGTTTACATGTCACTTGTTGTATATATCACAAGATGATTTTATTATGATCATCAGATACTCACACTTCAACGCGTTCGACTTTTACTCCCCACGGGTCAGTAGCTTCGTCTAGGCTTGACTAAATGAAAAGAGAGAAAACATGGATTAATTATTGACAGATATTTACATGTTTGAGACAATAATTGGTATATAGCATGAGCATGTTTATAGAAACAACTGGTATCACTCTATGTATAATCTAATGATGGATTGTGCTGCTGAAATGTTTACCTACATGTCTGAGGGAATACAATTGATGCATAAAAAACAAAAATGTCTCTCTTGTCGTAGTCGATTTGTTGTCACGGCAAATTGTTATGTCGACTGCCAAGAATATTAACAAATAGGTTCGTATATGAGATCATTTGCTCAAACTCCTCTGAGCAATCTATCAGACGAAAAACTGAATCCAGCTATATCATATTGTTATAAGATAGCAAACTTTATTTTCGATGAAACAAGATGTGGCCGGATATATATTTTATATTTAGTAGCGGGTGGCTTCAATTTTATCGAGACATTTTGCGGATATATGACCGGTGGTAATGTCGCAGCTTCTCAGCTGCGCTCATCGGCTCTTCATTGCGTCTTCAAGCCCCGGCTTTTTGTGCGATCTAATCAGATCAGTCAGTTGGGTGGCAACACCTGGAACTTGCAGCCCCAGACATGTTACAACGCGGCGCAAAATCGGGCAATTGACCAGATCTATCGCCTCTTGCCAGCAGACCGATCCTCGGCGACTGGCTGGTCCGGGGAGGCGGAAATTCATCCCAGAGCGGCGTATCCTTCCCCGAACCACCACTCGGCGATTAATCTGAGGGTCTCTTCACTAATATCATTCAGTCGGCCTAAGGCGATGTAGAGCGTCTGTAATGTGCTCAATTAACTCATTCCTAGAAGCGGATTATATCGTGAGTTATGTGATCTCAGATGGTATCACGATGTGAAGCTCTCACTGATCCCAAACGCTCCCCCCCCCCCTGCCTCGCCCAGGGCACGCGGAGCCCCAAATGACCAAGTCAGTCGCCCAGATCAATATAGGCCCATCATACCAATAGCAGTGCACGGGTTAGGATCCCAAAAGCGTGTAAATTGGAAGGACGCTCCGAGAGCTTTCCCTTTTGGGTTATAACCCGATTTGTAAAGTCGATGAAGTCACAAGGGATGGCTTTCGGGTCATATTACTGAGGGACAGTTTAGGGTAAGAGCTGGTAAGTGTAAGAGTATAGGTTAGGCGTCAAGCCGTCTAGATGGTATTCATAGCTTACGCAGGGGACCTGTGGGCCTCTTCGAGACGTTTACATCGAATAGTCAAGGCCACAGCGCTAGGAAAACAGTGTACGCTATAACTGAGTTAAAAAGTCAATGTTTCTTTTAGTGTCAAGTCGATGGACGAGCAAGTTACATGTCCCGCATACATATGTATGGGGAAGAACACGGCCTATCTGAGCTACGCCATAAGTAAGTCACGCAGCCGAAAGGACGAGAGGGAAAGGAAGCATCAAGGCAGGTCGGTTTTAAGGCGCTTTTCAATGAAACTTTTCGCGTGATCACAAATCAACCATTCCGGTAGCCACGTCGAGATTAATAATGCCTGTCTACTGGCTCATCATTAAGTGTATCTTGCAAACAATACGCCAGATATAGCCCTGATCAGGGAGCCATCTCTGGTAGAGAGATTGTATTTGAGAAGGGACTTTGGGCAGGATGATGTTTGAAATGTTTGCAGAAGCTGGCAATATGCCTTCTCCCTCTCCTGATTGCTCCTGATCTCTTGCAGCTTCATCTTCTCTGGCATCAATATAAGCGGATTTGGTTTTATAAATGTCAATTTACATGCCCCTAAAGGTCAATCTTTATAAAATATGACCGATAAATTGAAGGGACCAACGCCCACCGAGTCCAATATTAAGAGTAGATAGTAATTTCCGTGACAAAATAGCCCAGTTCTCTGGGGAGGATATATTATGCAATTACAATGTGATTACATGTAGTCGGGGACTGCCAACATACAGTTTAATGGTGCTCGTTAATCAAAGGCCAAACGGAAAAAGATATGTCCAACTTCCTATCGGGCTCAGGATCCGTCACTCACACTGAAGACGTTTCCTTTTACCGATAATTGCCTCTATTGATTACTTTGAAGGCACGTTAATTTCCTGCACCATGTTTTCTATGGATTTAGGAGAGATTTGCAAGAGGGAAATTGCTGAGCAGTGGAATTATCCTTCTAACGTTAGGACACGTGTAGAGGTTCGTACGCAGAATGCATATCCCACAGGGTGAATGGTGAATAAGAATCGCTGATGGAAGTGAGTTGAGGGTGGTTTGTTGTTGGGGCGCAGAGTGGATATCCGTGTCATTTGATAGGATTTAATAAAGTAAACGCTTAAACAATTGGTCGGGCTGTTTTTACGCTACCGAGGAAGGTCAATACAGGAACAAGCTTCGAGCAGGGTATTTCATTCGAGGTTAGAAATCCTAACAACGGGACATTGGCCTTCAAAATAAAGGAATTATTTCTTTTGTTGCCATACGGCAACATCAAGATAATGTTTAAAATCACCGTAACGCGAACCTTAGCATTTGATGGAAATAGGCCACATCAGTACTAGATCAGCTAAGTTAAACTTACGATTGTGAAAATTGACAGAGGGGTGACAAAGGAAAAACGACAAGGATGAAGCTACTAAGACTCGTTTCAATCGCTTTGAGAATACATGGTGCAACCTACCTGCATGTGCTGACTGATGGTTTCCCTTTCGGAAAGAATTTCTGACAGATTTTTTGTCCCGAGCACGTTCCTAAGGGTTGTCTGGGCAAGAAGTCTGGTAGAACGATTGGCGTCCTCCACGTTGGTAACAGAGATGGTCGCGTTGGACACACGATAGTAGACCACCGCATCGACGGCTACTGTCACTGAGTCCTTGGACAGAATCTGAAACGACAAGAAACAGGTGATCAATACAGCAAATGAATTAGTTACGCAGTCATTCTGAGCAGCCTTTGTTGATTAATGGGATAAACGGTGAGAATTCAATCAGCGCAAGGCGTCCTCTTTACGTCCAGTAGTAAAGGGATGACCTAATTTCATGCTGGAGAGCCATGAGTAGATTTATTAGACGCGAGGGTTAACTTGACCAAATGCTCCTGTCAGAATCAATTTAGTCTGATAGCTAAGGCCGAGGGCGTGGTGGTAAGGAATACACGGACACGGTTGTGAACGGTCATAAAGCATCAAGGGTAAGAAATTGAGTGGGTGAGAGCCGGGGGTCAGGAATTAGCAGACGGTTGGTTACAGTTGTGTGAATGCTCGGAGCAGACCGCTGTGAATTCCTGAAGCACACGTGCAAACGTTCCTCAGTTGTTTCTGGTACAGCCAGATATGGATACCGCGGCGCCATCAAACCACGGCACAACTGGATTAACACAAACAATGAGGTACCCGGTGAAAAACATGGCCACCAATGGCATATTTGCATACGCCCGATAAATCTAGCCTGAAGTCAAGCCATTCAGAGACAAGGATTTTCCGCAGTGCTTTTTATAGTTTCGGCTATCGACGTTTAAAGGACCATGTCTAAAACGCGTATTTTCACTCCCACGTCATTAATGGATGTGCCCCGCTCAAAGTCATCAAGCAAAACATTCATTAATTAATTCTATGTGACGTTGGTTACTTTCATATTGATTTGTAATACAGAGACACTGTCATGATGATCATATCAATGATACTCTGCGGTCAAAGAGAGTTTCTATGAACCAGGCCCGGAGGCCCCTACTATCTGGCCACTCGGACAAAGCTTTGACCTTGGTCACATTTCACGTCATAACGTCCTTATAATTTGCCCTGCGTTGTGTTGTCATTACCCGCCGTCGCCAGTAAAGTCATATTCGAAATATGGTGAGCATATTGAATACGTCAAATAATCTCCATTTCCAGGGAGCCCGATTTATTGCAATAAACTCTCGGCATCACTGACCCTAAACAATGGGATAATCCCATCAAAATTGCATGACTGTGAACCATCAGAGTTTGCATTTGTGCTCCAACAATGTTGTCGAGGCTAAAGCTTAAATTCAGCTCCAACATAACAATACTCAAAACGTATTTAAGATTTATATATAGCATGTACTTGTGGGTATTTCGACTGGTATTGTCAGTTGATGATAAATTGATGGATTAGGTACACAGACGATGGGCAGTAGGTCGGCTGACAATGATTTATGAGTGGGAAACCGAGTCGAATTTTTCCTGGAATGGGGAGGTTTTTATGGACTACAGCAAATACGCAGAGTGCACAGACCTCTCCGCGTATTAGTGACAACTAAATGCCGCAGCAAATTGCCTGGATAGCTCTAGATCAGACTTAGTTTGCTGGAAGTCATCCTGAATTAGATCAACGTGACTCCACTGATTTTATCGTCGTGTGCTCTTTCTAAAAAGTCACTAAATTAGGACACGAAGCAAAAAGGCGTAACGACAATATCCTAATTACTAATGGGATTTGCTTCGTTTTACATTTTTCAGTTTATTTAGCAATCTGCACAGGAAGCTGGGGTTTTTCTATCTCCCTTCGTTCTCCTGGTAAGATGTGAATTTTCTAACTTTTCTAGCGATACCTCCCATAATTCATTAGGTAGGGCTTTCCATGCGTGCATATCGAGGGAATTCATATTGATATCGAAGGCAATATTTTAAAAAAGGCAAGCGTGCGGGCGCTGCGAGAGAGCAAGGACAACACCAGCTGATTTACTACAGCCGGGTATTAGCTCTGCCGGCTGTTTTCTTACGCTGTTTTACTGTGACATCGGCTGCGACGCCACGTGATTTATGAGAGGTATTAAGCAGGAAACTGGGAGCCTTACCTCCTGGGGAGGGACATCAAACGATACTGTCCTCAAGTCCACCTTTGTGTATGAATCAGTGCATGGGATGACCAGAAATAGACCTGAAAATAAACAGAATAACCGATAGAGTCAAGCATAAAAGTGATCTTCAGGACGTCCGGGGTAACGTCCTGCAATATATTCTTTCCTAACTGATATGTATTGGTTTAATCATTGGGTGTTGATCGAAAGCTAGCTTCAATATTCTACCAACAACTACGAAGCTAGGGCGGAATCTATCTTTATTTTCTTTGAGCTCGATCTAGTTTGCGCCAGCCAGTGTTGTTCTGAATGGGCTACATACAACTCGAGCTCTTAACCTAAATCAAGTTTTCATGTGGACAAGAAATAAATTGGGACAAGAAAGAAAGGATAACAAATCAACCAACAAGTTGGACCGTCATGCGTTAAGAAAACATAGAAACGCAAAACTCAGATAATTGAATTATGAATTCATAAAGAGACAATTTATCGACTCAGATTAACATCACTCAGCCACCATACGTATATAATAACAAGGCCTTATTACAACAGACGATTCGTTTGTGGCTAGCGGTAAGAAAGATATATTGATTTATCAAATCTCTTAGCACAAAGAGATACAGATACAACAAAAACGTCTATCTTACCTGGTCCCTTGGCGCCTCCAGGCAAGAGACGACCCAGTCGGAATATAACGGCACGCTCATACTCTTGAACTACCTGTTGTTGGGAAATAGATTGTTTATCTAATTAATAATCAATAATACCAAATTATGAATCAATCCACTTTTATTCAAGCTTGAGAGGACATAGTTGAAGACATAAGAAGTCTATCGTTGTGTATGGTGATATATAGGCAATAAACATCCTAGTCATCATGTAATTTAGTTAATAGAACATTAATTTCAATAGTATTCTATATATAATTGAATATCCCCCTAGTCTGGAAAGCGTTTTGAGCTCATGAATAAAGTATTTTAAATTCATTAACAACACTAATATATATCAAAGTCAGTTCATGACTGTCTCCCAAAATGAGTCGCATACTAAGCGCGTAGCTCGATCATTACACACACAACCACGCCTTTTGCGCCAGATTTAGCGCTAGTATACGAGGTTGTAAATATAGGCCGAGGTATTGTATATCGGCATGCATGGAACCAATGCTGTGATTTGCGGCGTTGGTGTGAGTGAACTCCCTCGAAGGAGACTGTGAGTCTGGTTGAGTATGGAGCCGGGATTTAGGGTAACTTAATAACCGAGATAATGGTGATGATACGCGAGACCGAAGGGCAGAAGTGTAAAGATCGTTTGCCCTGGAGACAAAAGCTGCTGTCACCGTCTCATATATCCCGAATGGCGGCTCATCTTGTCTTTCGGGTGTCATGTGCAAATGTAGTTCGCAAACAGTATCCATATACATACTGAATGCTTAATGGCGATCGTGATCAATGGCTATTTTCATGTCATAATGCTAGCACGTAAAGGGTCGTTGGTTTATAACTATAATACGCAGACAGAAACATTGACACTCACCTTAAGGCACAGACAAAGTGAGAAGGGAAATGTGAGACAGATCAAAATGCAGGAGAAGCCATAGAGTATGTAGCCACAGCATCCAATACCCCCTCCATCTGCGGCATCTGCAAAACACGAAACAAAAACACATCAGTCAGTAACCGGTGTGATAAATCTGAGGGGACGTATAATGCATTAATGGCGTTGATTATTTTTATAACATTAAAAATAAATAATTTATGGTACATTATCAGCGGTTTCAATTGATATATAACATTTTTATTGCGGGTTCGTTTTTTAGACGCGATGTGAAGTATATTTCTTCCGACTTAAACTGATGGAGCAATATCAATTTTGACATGCTAGCGTTCGTCAATACTCACATACTCACATACGTATATATCTATCAAATATTCTCACTTTAAAATGAAACACATGGGTCTGTGTAAACAGACACGATCTCTTCAATTGATCAGCCGTACGACCGGTGATTGCAAATGTCATCCATTGACAAACCGAATTTAGAAATTGTGATTTTTCTGGGTGGGCCCATACATAATGAAAGGTTCCTCAGATTGTAATGCATGAAACAATCTCAGAGTGACTTCCGCCTTATGTAATATACGGGAGCGCAAATCTCTTTCTCGACACTCCCATATTCCATCCACGAATCCTATACAAAACGTTGTTTGCTCGTAAATCTACGGGATCCATTAAATAAATTGGCCGGCCTTGCCGTGATAAATGATTCACTTATATGAAGACAATACAGACATGATTGCTGTCATGCACCTATATTTCAGTCTTACTGACGGACAGGACATGTGCCCCGCTCACTTCATCACCATATTACATCAAATATTCACCACCACGTACTCTGTAAAATTGCCATATATTGAATGGTTGGTATTTGGGGTGATCGAAAATTTAGCAGCGATAGAATATGTCATTGATACGTCAGAGGTTGATGGAATATTCTCATCACATGGGATATAAAAAGTAATTAGTGCGCCCCAGGTGTGAGAGACACGCACCTAAAACCAAATAAGGGCAGGGAGTCAGCTCAGACGATACACGTTTTATGTGGACCATAAAATCAACGAAAGTGTTTTTTCGTCAATATAAAGTGGTTGAACAAATGAAACTTTCGTTATACACGCGCGAGAACTTCGCGTCACGCAATTGATGAGGAGCTCCGCGGGAATCTGACCTACTTTCTGCTCTTCTAGGTCTGCATACACGTTTAAAGATCAGTGCTGTCATGGCAACACATACATTCAGTACGCATTGTGACAAGTACATGTAAGTCATGCGTAACTGTAAGAACATTCAGAAAGCCAATAAACAGATTAATTTGAAGCTACTGAGCTAAAGTAAAGTTAAGTACCGCAATGCGATCACCCATAACTCACCGATAGTAAATTGGTGTCCATAAACGCAATCTTGCCTGAATGTACAAGATTAACATGAGCTGAACTATGCTGAGCAGGAACCTATTAGTTTTTCACACATTTACCTGAAAACCACTGTATTGACGCCTTTCAAAAATACACCGTTACAATCACATGTGTAGAATATCATGAACAAAGGTACTTCCTTTAAAAAAGCAACCCACTTAAAAGACCTATAATAATAACCTATGCACATTCATAGATTGATAAATGGTTTCACAAATTATCCATAAGGCGAGTAACCATTTACCTTCGGCACGGTATCCGACACCACTTTTAGGTGTGTCCGCCATGTCTGTTGGTATGTGACCGGGAGACTGAGGGGCACGGTGATGTGTAACACCTGTTATCTGGCTGCTGAGGCGGTGCGCTCGTGACGAGCAGCTACTAGGCGTGCCCCGCTCGTGATTA
>JAXGGS010241961.1:0-15345 GCA_035585475.1 Armandia brevis | reverse complement strand
TTATACTCCCCTAACCAAACCATCAGCTGGTTCATTCTAGGTAAGGCTTCATAAAATTGATAAATTGCTTCTCAGGCATTTTTTTGGCTGAGAGGTGGGTGCGGACGGCAGGTCAAGCTTTTTTTGTTTTGTTTTTCTCGAGAGGGTCGGTGCGGCAGGAAATCGGGGGTACGGCAGGCTTTTTGAAGGGACATAGGGGCGGCAGGTGCCTTTTTTCATGGAAAATGGTGTATTTTCTTGTATAGATATGTCAAAATTGGCCTTCTCATGCCAATTTCACGTAGAATATGAATTATTGATAGGCCCAAACGTCAATTTTATATGTGAAATTCCTGACAAATTATCCATCCCACCAATTTTCCTTTATTACTCTTTTTTCTTCTCTCTTTTCTTTTTTTTCCTGTGAAAGATGGTGGTGCGGCAGGTGTTTTTTTCTTTTGAGAAAGAGGGTGGGGCAGGTACACCTTTATTTATATTTTTTTCAAAATGGGAAAGGGGGAGGGGGTGCGGGGATCTCAGGCCCATGCGGTCGGGCCTGAGAAACAATGTATTAACTTTATGCAGCCATTACTGGATATTTAATTCGCATTTTACTTTACAGTGAGCTCATTTATCCAGCCGATGTTCAGCAGCAGCAGTATGTACCAGAAGCTGACAAACATCGCCTTGTCGTTCACAGCTCCGTACGTACTACTTAGTACAGCGTATCCTTTACTACTAACTCAGTTACTACTTACTCTAGTTAGTACTACTGAAACATAGCGCACCCATATCTGTTATTAATTATATGTAATACTACCCTACCCTTTAACAGTGACAGGTTGAAGCGACAATCTGAAATATATTACTGTAGATATCCTCTAAAAGGCGGTCAGCGGGGGACAAGCCTAAAAACCGCCTTATAACGGATACAATGTATTTTATATGGACCCGCGTTTACTTATAGATAACATAGAAACACAAATCGGGGGACACGCTTGACCCGCCTTATAGCGAATACCGCCTTATAGAGAGGCGCCTAATAGAGGATATCTACAGTAGTTACAGGTGTCCCAGTGAAGATAGCTAGATGTCTGTAATAGCGTTGGTCTCTCTCAATAGATATATGCATATGACAGTGCCCCAAAGTTTACTTGCTGTCAACACCTTATTTAGAAGTGCCCGTCAACCTTCCCAATACCAAGGCTACTGTCTATAGATGGCCATAAACACACTACTGCTACTGTATCACTCCAGCCATGGCGCATATCTGCAAATCTCAAACTGCAAGGGTTATGGTAAGAGTTGATCGTGAGCTATGTGCGGTAAGAGTGACCAATCGAGGTTTCAATATTGTACTGTAGATATCTTTTATAACGCGGGTAGCAGCAGACAGACCTTAAAAATCGTCTTATATCGAGCATCATGTATAAATAAGGCGACTTTAGTCCCGAGTTAAGATATAACAATAGGGGGAAAATCGAGGAACATGACCGACCCGTGTTATAGAGGACAGCCTTATAGAGGACATCTACGTATGATCAACATCAGCTGTCTGTATTCATGTGATAGAATGGTCTGGTCTGTGAGCGCTGATCAGCTGTCTGTAGTCATGTGATAGAATGGTCTGGTCTGTGAGCGCTGATCAGCTGTCTGTAGTCATGTGATAGAATGGTCTGGTCTGTGAGCGCTGATCAGGTCAGTCCTGGACCTCGCCACTGTGAATCACGCTCTAAACCCATCTAAATATAGGCCCATGATCTTTTGTGTTGGGCAATTGTTTCCTCTTTGTTATCTTTGATGATGTGATTGACGTATTAACGTGACATTGATACAGGATGACAGGGGAATGTTGATATTAGGTCCTAATTATTAATATTTGCCTAACGCTAGCAGTGATATATGAATTTAACATCAAACTATCTGTTCCATGAGTGGATTGTGCGTGTGTTGACAATGTCGTATGATAAGATAATTTAATAATTAATTTTAACTTACATTCACCATGCTCTATATATGACCCTCCAGGTACCACTACCGCAGCCCGGCACATACAGGGAATTCCCGCTTTCAATATAATCCGCTATTGTCTATTCAGATGACACACCGCAGCACAATGGGGGGAGTCAATATCACATAGCAGCCCATTCATTTAATATCATGATAAGGGAGTCATGTGTGCCCTTCAAAAAACCCCGAGATAGTCAGACGGGTTCATGTGCGCAATTAGCCACGTCTGAACCTAGAACAAGGCAGCAACCCAACTTTTACATGTACATCTCATCCTTATACATTTGCAACGATCGTACTAACGCCTCATAGAAAATATGGCATTGTCAAACTATTGTGCTGCCTTGGACAGTTATTTGTCCCGTGTTGCAGCTTATAATTGCTATGAGAGAGATTTCAGGACGTCTACCATCGGATTATGGCAGAAAGGGTACGAGCTGCTTCTTCGTGAGAATCTAAGCCCCACATTTGAGAAGCGGTATGAGTTTTACAGCGGGAGTTACTTCGAAGGGATGCCGACTGAGGTATGTGGAGATTTAGATGTGATGTTCACTAACACCCACTGGCCGAAAATCATCAACAAACCCATCGGGGAAGGAGACCAAGCATGTCTGATACCAGAATCGGTTACTGGTCAACCGGCTTTCATCAAACTCAAGGCTTCGGCAGGCGAGTTTGCAATCCAAGAGGATATTTCTGGAGAGGTGGTCATCAACTTTGATAGGAATATTTTTGACCCACATGGATATGCAAGCAGCTTCCTGTTCACGGAAACAAATGTCAGCAAGCGAAAATATGGAGGAACTAGAAGTGGACCAGCTGAGAACAGGCCCCTCGATGGCTGGATGGAAAGCATTGACCATGTTCCTTGTCTGATCTATAAAGCCTGGCCACAACAAGCAGGGAGCTTTCTAACACGTCAGAGAAAAGCGGCCTACCCGAATATGGAGCTCCTTGACCACATTAAATCACATGGTTGTCATGTAGTTCCAGTGGGTCATCCCCAATCCCCGCCGGAAGAGAAGGACCTCCAATGGCGACTGTCATTCTCCATGGTTGAGAGAGAACTGATACACAACATGACTCCCGAGATGGCCGCCTGCATGTACATCATGAAAGCCTTTCTAAATGCAAAGAAAAAGAAATGGAAGAAGCTATGCCACTGCAACACAGAAGACGAGAGATGTGCTGAGAATTGCCCTAAAAAGCTGATATCCAGTGCGTTCTGCTCCTATTTTTGTAAGACCGCCTGTCTTTGGGTAGATGAGGAAGCAAGAGGAGAGAACAAGAATGCTGTGCAACTGACCAGAGATGTCCTGGATTGGCTGATAGTCTGTTACACACAAATGGTTCTACCACATTACTTCATACCTGCACAGAATCTGATTGAAGCTGTAAAGGAAGACACTATACGGCAAGAAATCATTGCCTGGCTGAAGGACCTGAAGACAAATGTCTGGACAAACTTCATTGCAAGTGTCCAGTTCAATGATTGTGTTAGTCAACAGATAGAAACTTTGTCACGTTCTTTCTCCAAAGAAACAAATGATGAAGAACTCCTGGTTTCACTGGACGAGAAAGCAGTCAAGGAACTGAGGGGAACAGCCCAGAAACTCAGTAAGACCGAAGAATCATACCTGAGGCTCCAACGTCACAAGGTGGTAGAAGCATTGGCACACAATTGTGTTCCCTTCTCTGCCACAGTTGTCCACGTCATGAGTGAAGAAATGAAACCGTACTCACCATTTCTAGATTTCACCATAGATTCGGCAATGGGTATGAATATCTTGTCCAACCATTTGTCTAAGATACCTCCAATGTTAGTACCTATGATTCTACCGAAAATGGAGGACTTAGCAAACAATTTCGGAACTGTTTACCAGCATCTCATGGAATATCTCACCACAAACCTATCAGATGGGGACAAAGAGATACAGGAATTGATGAAATGCTGCCTATCATTTGCGATGGCTGGATTCTCCTTGTTTTTCTTCCTGGTTATTCCCCGATCAATGGGTGAAATAAAACGCTACCTGCTGGACAAGGCCATCCACTACTTAAACATGCATGAATTTATCTACCCTGGTGGCTGGACCGACAAGGGGCTAACCAAGCTTGTAATACAAGCTGTGGCTTACTACCACATGGAGGACTGGGAGCAGCTGGAGAGGTTGGTGCCTCAGATGATACCAGTACTGGATGAGATGTTTGAGGATGAAGATTCCATGAAGAGTTTGCTGTATCTGCCTCTGGACCAATACATACAGGAGGAACTGTGGCAGGCCGGAAGTCATCCCACCATGACAGCAAAGTGGGATATGAAAGTTAAGCTACAGCATCCCGTGTTTCTGGGTTACTACATCAGCACCAAGTACTACTCACATGTCAACAACAGCGAAAATGAGACCAGATATATCAAAATCTGCGAGGCAGTGAGCGAGAATCTAAAGGAAATACAACCTTTTTAATTAGCTTATCGCTTCTTTTAACTATTGAAGTGAGGCCATTTCAGCCTCAAGTTCAAGCGTTTAATTGTTTTCAATGAATGGTATTATTAAATACATGTCAATGGACAATGTTCTCTGTCTCTGTGGACTATTTGTGTAAACCGGGTAGTAATGGACAGTCGTTGAAAACCGCCTGATAATAAATCGATCACTATGTATTCTTATAGGCAAAGAAAAAGTATTATAGAGAACAACGGAAAACAATTCATGGAACTCTACAGACTCACGTTATATGGATTACAGTATTATATTGAACACCTTAAATTGATGGTTTACCATATATCATTGTATTCATTCAAATCAAACCAATTATCAAAATAGATACTTAAACATTGAGTGTGTCTACCTTAGACAGGGTGGTTTTATGGCATGTTGATTGATTAAAGAGTGCTGCAGATTTTTTAGTCATTCAGGGTGGTAGCACTATTTTTCCCCTTTTTATAATTCCTTAACTTTAATCAGACATGAGGGATTGTTCTTGATCGCTCTGTGTGTGCTCATGTTTTTCTGGGTACAAATAGAAACTAAAGTGGCGTTTCCGGGAAGATCAGAGGTATGTAGGTGAATTCATCTGAGTTTGGTGTTAAATTCTGCGATATTCATTAGCTTGATGATTCGATTTCTTATTTCAGGCTCTTCGCTTAAACTTTGAGGAAGGATTCGGGCTCGGTGATGCGAAGAGGAAACTTGTTCTACAAGATCTGAGATGCGCCTATTTCTTTGTATCCTTTTGTCAGAAGTTCGATTAGTTGTTCATTTTTAGTAATTCTACGTACATGTAATTACATGAATTTAAGAATAAGGGATTATAATATTTTGTTTGTATTAGACTGACGTAAACGCAAGTACATATAATCAAATTTGTGCCGTCAGATATTTTATGTAATACTATTAGAATGTTCTGCTGAAACGACCCAAACAGTTAAGCGCCTTAACTGAGCGAAGATATTTTTCTTATTGACTGGATTTTTCGGCACTGGGAACATCGCCAGTATAAACACATTTGATCCCAGCTCAGTGCTCTGTTTTCTCACCGTGTTTAACCCGTTCGTCATGGGAGCGCTGATGTTGTGGAAGGTGAGATTTCTATTATCCACATTTATACAAATACAGCAAATTCTCTAAAATAGTTAATAATTTCTCAAACATATTGTTAATGATTTTTATGATAAATCATAAACTGTGCTAGACTATTTTCTAAATTTTTATTCTATTTTCAGATTTAAAAACCGTTCCTATTGGTCGCGCGCACCTCTAATATTATTGTTTTGGTTTTATTTACAGATTTTGATACCGTTGCTATTGGTTACGTGCACCTTTAACGCGATACACCTTAGTATCAACGTACCCACGCAGAGTTTGTTCTTTACGGTGATTCTCATGTCCGACTTCATGGCGCTAGTACGTTATACCTTGTCATGATAGATATTCATTTCTCAATTATATTCAAACTCCCTGCTAAAGATAATCCATTTCCAAATAATCTAAAATCAATCCAAAAGTAAGCAGCACTTTAATTAGGGAATTCCTAGATAAAAGTAATTCATTATTAAAAATCGTTATCGCTTGCGTGCTATTACTTTTGTCTTTTTGAATAATTTATTTGCTTATATTTCAGCACTTTTTCTTCCTTGTACGTGACTACGGCAGCTGGCTGGAGATCGGGACGAGCATCAGTCATTACGTCATCGTCATGTCAATGATCTGTTTTCTCATACTACTACTACTGCTCAGCAAAGTATTTACAAACGTGCAGCTGATCAAAGGGCGCAAATCTCACAGTGTATAAGTTATTCTCAGGGGTAGGAAATTATTGTGAAACGTGTGATATTGTACATTTCTGAATAATGATAAATGTGTTGCTCATCCTAATTAATTTGACATGATTTGTTTTGTTTATATGCGAGTTGACCCTGATATTTATATAAGCATTAGCATGACAGTGTGAAATGTATCAATTTATGGATGTTGTAGTTGATGAAAGTCTTCATGTTTAATATGTCTTCATATTTCTTGATCTGCTGTATTTATAAACGCAAACACATGCACATATATTCTCACATATACTTGCAATATATTGCCTTTTCTCATAAATATAAGTACGCTTTTTCACCCATTGCCTTCTGTAATTATTTTCGAACTAATCGACTCTTAATTGTCTCTCGTTTGAGAAAAAGCACGACAGTATTTACCGACATCCCAACTTTACTATTAGGAAGGGGTTGTTTTTTACGACGGTTTTATACCTGTTTATAGATTATAATTTATCCACGACAAATCCCTTTGAATGACCGTAAACAATAACAAACTCGCATTTTTCAGTTGTCAAGTTTGAAAATGTACTACCATAAACACTGCAGCAGCCGATTAAAAGTGATTCCAGACAGTCGCAACCATGATAGTTAAAGTTGCGCATTTTCTGGAATACTCGAGAAACGTCCGGGATAATTTTATTTGCCTCTAAAAGTTTCATCATCCGACAATATAAAAGGTGATGGTTCTCCATCTAAATCTTTAAAGCTCAACTGCTTCAGCCTCATTGTTAGACTGATACATTTCCTGACATTTATGATATTGTGTATGATTTCAGGACTTTATATATAGGCATTTAGCTATCATTTAACACATATTTGGATGATATCGGACATTTGCCAAGCAGGTGACGGGGCTTCAAAATACTGTAGCCATTTTAAAAGCACTGTTTTATGCTTGTTTTATGACAAATTAAGGAAGATGTCAGATGGTAAAACTATGAATGTAAAACTAAAATATGATGCATTCTGAATAAATGTCGTGTAACATTGAGTAAACATTTTACAGCATGATTACATTTTAAAAAGAGCCAGCGATTTAAACTTGACACATCGGTTTCTCACATTCAATGTTTACATCGGGTTGGTCTGCCGGAGCGGCTCTCAAAGTTCAAAATAACTGAATTGATTATCTACTGTCCTTTTAGCAACATGCAAATACAATTACTCGTTATTGATCAGAAATCGCCTGTCAATCCATGATAATCTTAAAATTAACACTACATGGGCCATCAACGATTACTTCTCCTGGCTGTTTCTTCTTTTGGAATCTCAGCTTGCTGGGAAAAGAAAAAAATACCGAAGAACAAATGCTGAGTATTTACTCAGCTGGGAACTTTTTTTCAAATATTTGTTCTGCTGGGAACTGCTGGGGAAAAAATCAGCTTGGAGGTATTGTCCTAAAATATCATTCTGCAGAGGGTATTAATAATAATTACCTTCTGGTTGGAGAAATTGTCCGAAAATGTTATTCTACAGGGATCATTGTCTGATGATTTCATTCTGCTGGGAGATATCGTCGGATAATTTCATCCATCTGGTGAGATTGTCTGATAATTTCATTCTGCTGGGAGATAGTGTCCCAAATTTCATTCTGCTGGGAGGTATCATCCGAAAAAATGATATGCAGAGGGGTTTAGACGTGCGAGCGCGTCTGAGAAACATTTTATTAATTTAATATGGCCTAAAGGATACTGTGGGAAGAGGCTAGAATGGTATCTGTCCCGAATGAGGGGGGGGGGGGGTGTGCTTGGGTAGGGCCATGAAAAATAGGGTCAGGAATAGAATATTGCGAAAAACGGGGTCAATCATAGAAATGTACGAAATATAGGGGTAGTTGCCATAATAGTCTACGAAAAGTAGGGGTACTTATGATAACAAAAAGGAAGAGACTAAATACATAAATTGCATGAAATGTGGTTTTTAATAGGGCCAGTTACGCCACACGTGTATTGCCTAGTGAAATATGTATAGATGCTTACTAACACTAGTTATGTTTTATTAGCATGAACATCAAACTATCAGTTCCGTGAGTTAGATTGTGCGCGTGTTGACTATATTGTATAATCATATTACTTCATACAATAACTATACATGGCTCCATGCTCTATTTATAACCGTCCAGGTGCCACTACCCGGGGCCAGCTATCGATATGATCCGCGCAGGTCTACACAGATCCGTAGGCCTGGGTACAATGAGATGACACAATATTACATATCTGGAGAAGAGTGTGTGTGTGTGTGTGTGGGGGGGGTGCGTTTCGCACGGCACGGGAACAAAATTTTGACTGCATGTGCTTGTTACATCGGTCAGTATATTGGTCAGATGTACATGAGTGGGTCCTAATTTAATGATATTTACATGAGAGGGTCCTAATTTATTTCATAAGATGTACATAAGGCTTCATAAAATTAATGAACATTTTCTACAGCTTTTTTTCGCGGTGAAGGGGGTGCGGGCGGCAGGTCAAATTTTTTTCCAGGGTCGGTGGGGCAGTTTTTTGTGTGTTATTTTTTCGCTAGGATATCGGGGGTGCGGCAGGTGTTATAAGGGCCGATACATAGGGGCGGCAGGTGCCTTGTTTGTGAAATTGGGCCATTTTGCCAAATTCCTACTCATCATCCCCTGAATTTTCTCTTTTTTGTTGTTTTCTTTTTGATTTTATGAGCAAAAAGGATGGGGCGGCAGTTTTTTTTTTTTAAATTCCCGAGAAGGAGGGTGCGGCAGTTTTTTTTTAAATTGCAAATAAAGGGAAGACAAGGGGGGCCTGAGAAGCAATTCATAAATTGTGTGCAGCCTAAGGGGATTTTATCTTAGTACTCAATTTACACGAGTTGGTCTAATTTCAGCCCTCGATTAACATTGGTGCATAATTTATGAAAAAGCCGCAGCACATAACCTGAGTGACCCCCCTCCTCCCTCTTTCAGATCACTTAACAGCCCAATAATTTGATATCACAATAGCACAGTCACGTGCATCTCTCAAAACCCAGATATAACTCTAAAAATCATACAGGTTTTATGCAAACGTAGAAAGTATGGCATTGTCGGTGTCTAGCTATAAATCTGTCTTGGACAGTTATTTGTCGAGTGTAGCACTTTATAATTGCTACGAGAGAGATTTCAGGATAGCAACCACCAGATTATGGCAGAAAGGGTACGAGATGCTTCTTCGTGAGAATCTGAGTCCAACATTTGAGCAGCGGTATGAGATGTACAGTGGGAGTTACTTTGAAGGGATGCCGACTGAGGTATGTGGAGATTTAGATGTGATGTTCACCAGCACCTACTGGCCGGAAGTAATTGAAAACCCCATTGAGGGAGGAGGCCATGCATGTCTGATACCAGAATCGGTCACTGGTCAACCGGCTTTCATCAAACTCAAGGCTTCAGCAGGCGAGTTCGCAATCCAAAAGGATATTTACGGCGCGGTGGTCAACTTTGATGAGAAAATGTTTGACCCACATGGATATGCAAAAAGCCTCCTGTTCACGGAATCACTTGTAAGCAGTAGAGGCTATGGAGGAACTAGAAGTGGACCAGCTGAGAACAGGCCGTTGAAAGGCTGGATGGAAAGCATTGACCATGTCCCTTGTCTGATCTATAAAGCCTGGCCACAGCAAGCAGGAACATTTCTAACACGTCAGAGAAAAGCAGCCTACCCGGATGCAAAGCTCCTTGACCTGATAAAGTCACATGGTTGTCATGTGGTCCCAGTGGGTCATCCCCAATCCCCGCCGGAAGAGAAGGACATCCAATGGCGTCTCTCATTCTCCATGGCTGAGAGGGAACTGATACACAACATGACTCCCGAGATGGCCGCCTGCATGTACATCATGAAAGCCTTTCTTAATGCAAAGAATGGAAGATGTTCTGCCGATGCAACCCAGAGGAGGAGGGATGCGATGAGAATTGTCCTAAAAAGCTCAGATCCAGTGCGTTCTGTTCTTATTTCTGTAAGACCGCCTGTCTCTGGGTAGATGAGGAAGCAAGAGGAGAGAACAAGAATCCTGTACAGCTGACCAGAGATGTCCTTGGTTGGCTGATCGGCTGTTACAACCGGATGTACCTGCCACACTACTTCATACCTGAACAGAATCTGATTGAAGCCCTCAAAGGTGCGAATCTTAAAGAAGAAATCATCACCTGGCTGGAGGACCTGAAGACAAATGTCTGGACAAACTTCACTGGAAGCGTCCAGTTTGATGACTTTGTTAGACAACAGTTGGAAACATTGTCCCTCAGAGAAACAAATGATGAAGAAGTTCAGGGTTTACAGAACGAAAAAGCAGTCAAGGGACTGAAGGATCTGGCCCAGAAACTCAGTACAACTGGAGAAATATATTTTAGACGCCAACGTCACAAATTGGTGGAGGAACTGGCGCACAACTGTCCTCCCTTCTCTTCCACAGTTCTCGTTTCTATGAGTATAGAGTTGAACAAGTACTCACAGTTTCTGAATTTCACCTTGCATCCAGACATGGATATGGGCATTGTGACCAACCATTTGTCTAAGATATCTTCGATGTTTGTGCCCATGATGAAACCAAGAATAGAAGGCTTATCAAACAATTTTGGAACTGTTTACCACCATCTCATGGAATATCTCACCACAAACCTATCAGATGGGGACAAAGAGATGCAGGAATTGTTGAAATGCTGCCTATCGTTTGCGATGGCTGGTTTCTCCTTCTTCATCTTCCTGGTTATTCCCAAAACAATGGGTGAAATAAAACTCTACCTGCTGGACAAGGCCATCCACTACTTAAACATGCATGAATTCATCTACCCTGATGGCTGGACCGACAAGGGGCTAACCAAGCTTGTAGTACAAGCTGTAGCTTACTACCACATGGAGGACTGGGAGCAGCTTGGGAGGTTGGTGCCACAGATGATACCACTACTGGACGAGATGCTTGAGGATGACTCCATGAAGAGTTTGCTGTATCTGCCACTGGACATCGCGGTTCAGGAGGAATTATGGCAGGCCGGAAGTCATCCGTCCATGCGAGCAAAGTGGGATGGAAGAGTAAAGCTACATCATCCCGTGTTTCTGGGGTACTATATTAGCACCAAGTACTACTCACATGTCAACAACAGCGAAAATGAGACCAGGTTTGACAAAATCTGTGAGGCAGTGAGCGGCAAACTCAAGAACATACAACCTTTTTAAATAAAGGTGCAACTTATCGCTTGTTTTTAATTCTTCAAGTGAGGCCAGGAGATATATTACCTTCTCAGGCTCAATTTCAGGCTTTTAATTGTATTTAGTAGTAGAGTTGACCCTGATATTTATATACGCCTTAGCATGACAGTGTGAAATGTATCAATTTATGGATGTTGTAGTTAATGAAAGTCTTCATATATAATATGTCTTCATATTTCTTTTTTTTCTATTCTATTAATTTTTCTCATAAATATAAGTATGCTTTTTCAGCCATTGCCTTTTGTAATTATTTCCAAACTAATCGAAATCTGAGGAGGTTGCCAATCTTTTAGAATATTCCCTTAAATATGAAAAAGATGTGTAAAGTTATTTTCATGTATAAGTTTGACACCAAAATAAGTGTCAGTCATATATCTTAAGATAAACCCTTCTTAATGGGTCAGTTGTAAATGACCTTCGACTTAAATTTGAAGGTCAAAGGCAAACATGGTCCAAATACCCTTTAAAATACCTCATTTTAGTGATCTAACTGCATAAACTTGTTGAAAATCATTACCACGTCCTAATGAAACTAATGTCGTTTGTCTGGCTCACTATTTTCAAGGTCAAATGTCAAGGTCAATTACAATATCGCATCTATTCCATTGCAAATGAATGCATTTTGAAATTGAACAGTATAAACAAAGAAAATGAAATAGCAACTTGCCAATTCTGATTAATTTTATGGCCTTTTTATTACGATATCCAATATTATAAGTTCTCCATATTTTTTATGATATTGTGTATGATGTCAGGACTTGATATATAGGCATTTAGCTATTATTCAAGACTTATTTGCTCACAATATGATTCATGATTATGCTACGGTTAATTCGGGCGATTAGTATTCTTATTTATGGATCAAACTAGCATATTAGGTTATTTTTATGAATGTGCGTTATTGTTTCTATGAAATACAGCTATGTATAGTGATAGAGTCAACCGTGATGACAATTGTGCGACCAAAACATCAAATATGTATCAAACATTACTTTAAACATCAAGTTGTTTAAGATTGTGTAAGGTTATCATTTGCACATGTATAAATAAAGAAGTGTTATTGCACATACTGTCTATCACTGACATACAATTAGATGCACATAAGCCTACACAAGATACAGATTATTCCAACGCCTGTGATATTGGGCCAGGTATAGACGAAAGCATTCCATAAACACATGATATATTATATTTTATGGGTGAACTTTTACTGACATTATGGGGCACGATATAATTGACATATTTCGATACATCGGACTACATGTTATCATCTACTGCATGTGGCGTATACATGTATCTCATATAGACACGTTGGATACAGCGGTATTAACAACAGCTCGATCCACATTTAATCAAATGAACGCCGTGTCAAGATGCATACAACATTATATCATGTATTAGTCGTACACGGGATATCACCAAACAAAATAAAATATATCGTACCTAAATCATCCAGTTTATCTGAATGTGAGTCTGCCATTTTCCGCGACTGATATATATCGACGGGGATTTCGACCGTATGAAGTAATGCTTTTATTCAGTTTAAATATATCAGTGATTATCCTTCTAAAGATGGATTTAAAATACACCCCTCCCCCCTCCTACCTCCTAGGGACAACTTGAATTGACCCAGGTATAATATATGGTGAGCGGGCATTATTGGTTAAGTGGGGTACCAGGATAGCTGGAATTTGGCATGCTGTAATTAATTGATGCATCTGTTAATCCCAGGAAAGTCCCCACATCTAGGCTGACAGTCACTTGGGGCATTATGGGCAATTTGTTTTAATTTAAAAAAATCATTCATTAACATATCATATCATAATTGTTCAAATTATTCATTATCATTTATCCGGCACTTATTCCATTATATTAACAATCATTTGAGAATATTAATGTCTATTTCTCTCTAATTCATACTATTTTGTACTTACTCTTTATAATTTTGAAATATTTTTTATCATTTCTATGTCTCCAGCTAATATTTGCAAAAAATCTCTCATATCCGACAATATCCCCACTTATCCTGAAATATTTTCATAAGATTCCCGATCAACTACAAATATCATCCACACCATTTTGAACTATTCCAAGCTATGACACCATATTGTTAATTATTCTACCGAATTTTAGATCATTCTTTGCTATTTTCTTATATTTCGGTAATATTCCCTGAAATTCGATAATATTAATGTTTTTATTTGCCAATATTTTGATTCAATTTAATCATAAAAGCCTTATCCGGAAGAATCTTTTTAAAATCCTTAATATCAATGCAATTATCTAAAATCAGTTTAGCATATTTTCAATCAAATCATATTTGATTTTCAAAAAACCCCTGCGCCCCTAGTTACCGTTACCCTGCTGCCGCTCCTGGGGACACACACAGAGCCCTCGTTACCCTGCTGCTCCTCGCGCTCCCGGTCACACACACAGAGAGCCCCCCTTACACCCTGCTGCCCCTCTCGGTCACACATACAGAGCCCTTGTTACCCTGCTGCCCCTCGCGCTCCCAGTCAGACACACAGAGTACCCATTACACCCTGCTGCCCCTCGCGCCCCAATGACACAGAGCCCAGCTCATTCAGCGCAGCTTTTTTTGTCAGATTTTTTTGTCCGAGCGCTGTGTTAAGCAGTGTGCTGTGACAGTCGTGGTCAACCCAACCTATTTTGTACCCAATTTTTGATTATCTGGCAATATCCGGCACTCTCCGGCACTATCCGGCAATATCTGGCAATATCCGGCACTATCCGGCACTATCTGGCATTATTCTTGATTATTGTGGCATAATTCAATCTCAACTGAATAAATTATACATTATCATACCAATTATCCTAAATTATATTTATACATCTAGTTTCAATCTTGTTCATCAATGTTTATCTTTCTGGTATTCTCACTTACTTTTCAATTATCATGACATATTAATATTATTCTGATCTTCACCCTCACACATCCCAATTTATTTGTAATTATTTGCAATAATTTTGATTCATTTTTACAAATCCTTCTTTATCTTGTATCATTTTACCTCCCATCCCGAAATATTTTCCTAAAATCAATTCTCATTTTTGTCTATCATAAAAGCCACACTGAATGAGCTGGGCTCTGTGTCACCGGCGCGGGAGGGGCAGCAGGGTGTAACGGGGGCTCTGTGTGTGTGGGGGAGACTGTGTCACAGCAGACTGCTTAACACAGAGCCCCCGTTATACCCTGCTGCCCCTCGCGCTCCCGGTGACACACCCAGAGCCTTCATCTGAAGAGCAGCATGGAATAAAGAGGAGGGAGCAGTGATGCCAATGGTGAAATCTCACTAAGTTCTCTGACATCTTCGGCAATTTAAAAGTGCTTAACGTCATAGCAAAACGGCTCTTTTCAGAGCCACCAACTGTGCTTTTCATGTATTTTTTATTATAAAACGGTTATTTTCAGAGCCTGATGCCAATTCTTGACACATTAAAAAAAATTAAAAAAAAATTGGTGAGAGTCATGGGTGAATTATGGCTCCACCACCGTAATTTAAGTATAAAAAACCCGCCAGCACCACCCTCTAGGCAATAATAAAAAGGCAAGGCCGTGTCAACAATGTGACTCCAAAGAGAGGGGCGAAATAATAAAAAAGTCGCCCTACTGCACCACCATTTCTCTGAGTAAATAAGACTAGAGAGACATTTGATCTTTTTTAAGGAGCCATAGCTGGAATAATATCTCTGGTTTAACGTATAACCCAGTATTTAACGACACCCGGACTTCACTACTAGGAAGGGGTTGTTTTGGTACTACTGATATACCTAATTATAATATTATAATTTATTCACATCCGGTCCCTT
>JAXGGS010241739.1:0-13704 GCA_035585475.1 Armandia brevis | reverse complement strand
AACAATTCATACCGATTCTTACATATTCTCCGCAATCAGCCGGAATGTCATCAAATATAAACACAATTTTTGGATAAAGCCACCACAATCGCAATTATGAAATCAATGCATCATGCAGGTATGCCATCACGGTCTAAATAAAAAACACAACAACTTAAAATTTTGTGATTTTTATCTTGAGACAGTGACGCGGGACGTCTGAAAACCGTTTTATTAATTTCAGTTGCATTGTTTTCGTCAGCAAAGTTAATTTCATGAACATCATATAATGTTTATATTAAAATATCCATTTCATCAGTCCAATCAAGTATTACGAAATTGTTCCCCTTTCTCAGTTATGGAAAAAACTTTATAAATTCACTTAGTAACAAACATGAATGGAGGTGAATATGCAAGCAATCATTTTTGTTCTGTATAAAAAGAGGGGGAAACAAGTGGTAAGAATTATCAATTAATTCATTCTCTTTAAAAAAAACTTCTGTAGGGCTTCTCTCTCGGAGACAAGCATGTACAATACAAATTTTGATAATATCACACCGGTGAACTTAAAAATCATTTTTTTCTGTGAGCTCTTTGAAACTGAATGGATGGAAAGCAATTCCCTCTCCTTTGTAAAACTTGCTGTTAAACTCGACCCTGAAATGAAATACATTTTCTGTCAATGTGAAAATGTCTGCTAGAATGATGAATCTTTGAACGGTTAATCTCTGCATCGCTACCTACCAGTGAAGCCTGAGAGTGTGCAGGAAAGAGGACAACCCTTCCATGAGCAGAAGAATAGCAACCGTCAGCACGGCGAACGGGGCGAATAACGCGACTATAATAAACGAGTTAATCCAGTAAGGAATGGACGGGCCTAGATTCCACGTAAATCCGTACGATAGCACCATATCCCACAATACCTCTGATAGTTCTGTAGAATAGATATATTCAAAATACATGACAAAGGGATAACACAGATATAAAATAATTGTATGGCTAATTTAAAATTAAACTGCCTCAATTTCGTGCAATAGAGTTTATTTAAAAAACTGTAAAGAAATCACATCTTCTTTCCAATAATTTAGAATTTAACTTACGAGCATGAGCGAGACTGAGGGCCCATAGGCGGAGGTAAGAAGCTGTGTGGGACACGCACCCCAAACAGAACTCTATAGTGTGAATAACCTGACCGATGAACACCTCACCAAAGTCAAACTGAAATCAGCATTCACGATCGAATTAAACATCAGCGAGGGTATGCAAAAATTCATTATTTGACAAGAGAAGATTTTAAGTTACTGACTTCCTCTTGTGCATTAGTGGGTTTTTCCTTAGCGAAGTTAGCGGGCTCGATGTTAACTTTGCTATCTTCAGGAAGGACTTCTCTGTCGACAAGGATCGCATGCTCCTCGCTTTGGGTGAAGTTGTCTGCGGGCTGAGCGTGAGCAACCTAACAAATAAAACCACGACACAATCAGCTATGTGAATATATACAAACAAATATAGCAAGGGAAAAATAATGTCACGTGTCACATTTGTTTCTGATATTGGTGAGGGAAATACAAAAACATCCGAACATGTCACAGCAAGAAGCAAGAAAACTATATTACAATAATAATCAGAGGACATTTGTGCACTTTTGCTCCTTACATCGTAATACATGTATTTAATCATAATTTGTGCTACCATAACGAGAAGGGATTGCTTGTATTCAATAGTTTAATAGGGTAAAATATAATTCAAATGAATTAAATGTGCGTTGAAGTACATACGGTGAGGGTGAGCCTACCTAGGTTAGGTGTGAAATATTGTAAAGTGGTGTATTTGTTGTTTCAATCATATTTCCCCTTTACACGTACCAACTAAGATTCTTTATTTCACCAAGCACACAACACACTTTAAATAAAAGTTAAGCCATGCATCTGTTTTGGAAGAAAATTGAGCTGACCCCGATCCCAAGAATGTAGAGTTTACATTGACTCTACTAATAATTCGGATACTTACATATGACACAGACCGAAAACCTGCCATCTGTAGGGACGTATAACAATTCTCGATTAATAAACTAAGGTAAAAGCGTCTTATAAAAGCATACGCAATGAATTCATGCAAATGTCAACGAAAGAGAGCGCTTGATTCAAAAAGTGTTGGCCCCATAAAACGAGAGGAGCGCGCAAAAATGCGCATCGCTTGGCTCAATATTAAAGACTGAGGTAAAGTCTTAGAGAGCACACAAAACGTCACAAGTAATTTCCATCTAAAAAATATATTGTCGATATAGTGATAGCAAAGCCTATGACGTGATATGCACGTCACGATTACGTTGTCTATAGATATCCTTCTCATAGGGCTGTAGAACAACAAATGGCAGTTGCTAAGATCAGAAGATTAAGATATTGAGTGATACTCTAGCTTAGAGCCAAGCTGATTATTAAGTTGTTTCTCAGGTTTTTTTGCTGAGAGAAGGACTGCGGGCGGTAGGTCAGGTTTTTATTTTGGCCAAGGAGGGGGCGGCAAGTTTCTTTGTTTTTCAGTGTTAAATAGTTTCTTTTTTGTGAAACACCTAAAAAAAGAGGGGGTGGGGGGTCTCAGGCCCATGCGGGCGGGGCCTGAGAAACAATTTATTAATTTTATATGGCCTTACCACTCCTCTCTCAAACACTGAACCCTAGTCAGCACTTCATCTGATTTTAAATGTGAGTGTTCCTTAATTTTGATATTAGTTACAAAGGTATGCACGATAGGGATTGCACTAGAGAGTGCAATGGAGGCAAATTAAATGTGTCCTAACTACCACTGCTGAAGCAAATATATGACTAACCTTTGCTTTATCATGTCGGTATTTGAGCACCAGAGGTTTGGCTAGAAGTAATACACCGGCACTGATGCATGCTGCAGCCACCAGTCCATACTGAAGGAGCATCTGAAACAATGATCGGACATATTCGGATTACTGGACATTGCCCGTGAAGAAATGCGGTTTGTTTGACAGTATAGTAGTTTCAAATGCAGTAGTATGCGAACACACCTGTCCCCGGAACCAGATTACTTGACTGCAGGGTTCATCAGGATATTTAAACAGGAACATGTT
This sequence comes from Armandia brevis, assembly GCA_035585475.1. Classification (NCBI taxonomy): domain Eukaryota; kingdom Metazoa; phylum Annelida; class Polychaeta; family Opheliidae; genus Armandia; species Armandia brevis. The sequence continues at coordinate 10,631 of JAXGGS010241739.1, read as the reverse complement.
GATAAATCCTGCGTGAAAACAACAACAAATAAATGTCATTCATAGATGGATGGGTCGTTATATTACAAAATGAATTCTGTGATGACCGATGTTTATAATATTTGGCCTTCGATTAGCACGTCATAGATGGGAAGATGGCTACACGTAAGATCAGAGATGATGCCAATTAGCCAGCCATCATATAGTGATGTTTAGTGGCGACTGATAAGGAGCTCGCTACATCTGCAGTTTATGGAAAAAAGCGTGGCCAGCACTGGTCACGTGCAACTTACCGATAAGGATGCTGGGCGCGCATCCTGAGTCATAGGCGTCGAACTTTATCCACTTAACGATGATGAGTGCGCACATGTAGCCAAAGATCGACATCAGGAAGACAATCATAGGAAGAAACTCGCACAGGATATTAGTCATCGATTTGAAGTACCTGAAATAAGGAATGAAATATTCCAGCCCTGAATAATTATATATAAAAAGTAAAAGGGATACAACCGGACTAGCAAGGAGGGACCAATGAGGCACTTTTATTCTATACACGAGCGAAAACGTACGTGTGATTCATCAACCCGAGCATAATTCCCAGAGTCATCTGTGTCACCCCAAATATCACAGAGATCTTCTCTTTAAAGGAGTTGGTGAAAGATATCTTGTTGATGCTCAACTGCCAAATCTGAAATTATTAAGAAATATTAATGAAGTATTAACTGAATACTGAGTAATGGGGGAGATATGGGGAATTGGAATTAACTGTGTGTAAGTTTTCATACCGGATCCACCCCGAACGCGTACGGATCCCCTGAGTACTCAGTTATCGGGTCATAGGTCACCTCTGAGATTGACAGTTGCTGCAGCCTGGAATTTAAGAAAATCAACGCATTGAAAACCGATTTAAGTTGTGACAATCGGACAACAATCCGGATCGAAAAAGTACACACGTCAAATTACTGTTCCAACTTGAGCCAAGTATGTTGAATGATTTAGCAAATGCGTCATTGTAGATGAGTCCAGCGTAAATGGAAAACAGCCCCATCATAAGGATTATGTAACGTCCACCGAACATGATGTAATACATCTGCAATACAACATATACCAATTTACGATGAATAAAGTATTGGATTCTTATGAGATAAACATGGCGTTTTTTCGTTTGTATTTTTTATTAATATTCTTCTCATGAGCACATGTGAAACATTCACATCCTGTATCCTTATACTATCTTTTGATATTTACTTTTGATTAAGTATTGTAAATTAACATCAGAAATTTTAAGCAGATATGATATGCGATAGTTTTGGTGTTACCTCGTTCGCCTTTGCCGGTGCCTCCAACTTTTTCTCTTGTAAAACCATCCATAAGCCAAACAGGAACATAATGGTTCCATGTCCGGCGTCTCCGAACATCACAGAAAACAAAAACGGGAAGGTGACAATGGAAAAAAGTGCTGAAAAAGATAAGCATACATTTCACGTACATCTAACTATCCACATCACAGATGGGTAATCTTAATTTGGTCAAAGAAATAATTTATTGTTTATCATGCAAATTATCACGATTTGGTCTTTCAGATTCTGTAAAGTTCGTTGCGGAAGTCTTTTATAGGAAATTGTCAATTGAAGATATCAATTTCACTAAAAAAAGGTGGGGAGCCGGGTTGGTGGGGGATTGGTGGGGGGGTTGGGGCATTTTGTCATTTAAAATGATACATTATGACAAATTGGCCAGGTATTAATAGTACATACCTGGATTGACCTCCTTGTAGGTAGCGACGCCATAAGCGTCTATAATGGCCTGGAACGGGCCCGTAAACTTATTAGTTTTGTGATAGGTCGGCAGGACCTCATTGTTCACTATGGGGTTCAGCAGAGACGGCGCCGATATACCTGTCTCCTCCTGGAATATATGTGCTTCTAATCAGTACAATAATGAAGACATTATGTTAATAACTGTGTATACTCCCTCGATCCAGGCTTGGGTGGGGATTGTTTCTATATGTTGTTATCACTAATTAATTTGTTCACCACAAAAATGCAACCATAAAAGCAATATTAATTGCGCATCTATTTGGAAAATTTTGTTCATATAAATGATCGATCAGCTATTGGAATAATAAATCTATATATCATTGAGAATTTACTCACTGAGGCTTTGTTCAGCACCATCTGCACGGTTCCCATCTCTGATGTGGGCATCCAGCACTCGGCGATGAAGTTCTTGCCCTCCCCGTGTAGCATGTTCAGCGTGTGGTAGATCGCTTTGATCTTTAACACTTTGATCAACCAGGTTTCGATGTGGCGAGCGATGGTGTGCAGTATGCGATGGCGCTGCTCATTCGACTTGCCAAGCACCTAAGCATAACAATTTATTCGGTTAATTTCTCAACGAAGTATAATGCCTCATAAGGACCGGAAACAAACCGGATAGACTGCTGATGATATTTCATATTTTTGAATATATGTCAGCCACTGGCCCTGTTTTTCTTAATTAAATATATACTGGAGGATCGCTTAATCTTGATAATACTGTGTGAGGCAATTCCCACACCCCTCTCTCATTTTGGAATAACTCCCCATAGATAATCAATATAACATCAGCTTATTCAATTTCCTGTCCATTTTGAGAAATAAAATCTGCTACCTCATCCAGCGAATATGAGAAATGAATAATAAAATACCCAGTACACGCTTCCCGCCCCTCAAGAACTGATATTATAATGTTATGTATTTTAAAGACATTTTCAACAATAATGTTTCTAAAAGGTGCAACAGCAAACTGTTTTACCATCTCAAGATCCACCATCCGGGACATAATGCCACGTGACATATCATCTCTCTCATCGCGAGCTTCAGGGACGGGATAAATCTTGGCCTTAAACCTTGAAATATTTCAAAACACGTTTAACTTCTATATTTCACGTTTTAAGATGTATCTTTTTAATAGCTTCCAAAACGGTGGGCAGCTTAAATCAAAATTATATATATGATACAGAGGCACCGATATAATTTTGCTCAAATACCCACCCTTCGCAAATTTTCCTAACTTTTGCCTTTAATTGATCTCCTTGAAAGAACACCATGAATATCACCTTGTCTTCCAAATCGCTCTAAAAGATACATATTCATATATAGTTTGTGCAAAAGGGTTAAGCTCTGAGATTATTTTGAATATTCATTCACCACGGTAGAGCCGCATGAGTTTATAAATAGTTATTACCGAGTGCGGGTCCTCCATTGGCTCGGGGAGGTCCACGTGCCTGACGAAGACGTTCCCACGACATGCAAACCACAACAGCCGCATAAATCCCTGCAGTTTCTCCCTGGGCATCACTCCCGTGTAATATCTGTCGCATATATTTACAACAATCAAAACCTGTGCATCACTCCCGTGTAATACCTGTCACATATATTTACAACAATCAAAACCTGTGCATCACTCCCGTGTAATACCAGTTACATATTTACAATAATCCGTTTTATTATTCCATTGTTCTTCCACATGGGTCAAATACGACACATAGTTATTCATGGAAACTCAATATAAAGCGCTTTTCGTGCATGTTGGTCGTTGATCGCTTTACATCGAAAGTGTGCTGTATTTTAAATGTCGAAATATGAAGTTTCCTACCCTAGATGCCTGCTGAGTATAGGTTGGAATTCGGTAGATTCTTCAAGATCCATTCTGTTATCACTAGCGTCGCTGACTACGCTGATGTCTTGTGACTGTAAAATACACATCCATGCATCAAACACTACTATCGTCTCCGTGTGTGTTTAACCGCACACTACTCGTTTTCAACAGCACATACTACTACATATATGTAAATTATAGAACACATTTGCAATGCATGCATTACCCTGATTATATGATAACTAGGCTGGTGGATATATGTGCTGGTAGCGTTAATTGGTAGAGGCAGTGATATCCAAGGGCACCAACAATTTAAAGCGATCGGATGAGATTCAATTATTAATTGTTTGTGAGGCCAAATGAATTGAAGATGAAGGGCAGAAATATACACGACTTAGTAGATGTAGTTCATCGCTGTTGTATATCGTCAACGTATGCTAGCGGTAATATATGACTCATTACTACAGTTTGATGATTAAACAATTATATACGTGTCGGTTGGATAGTCACACCCTGATATCGAGCACACAAATCTAAGTCGTTACCTGAATGAAGAAACTATCCGTATGACGCAGAACATACTTCAGTTCTGTCAGGTCGAGTTGATTTCTCTTCAAGGCTTCTAGACTGCTGTTCATCTCATTGAGTTCACCTTCCATCGCCTCGAAAGTAGCCTGTTATAATAATAATCACAGGTTGGGGGTATATCACATTAATTATTAGGTGTCAGTAGTTGTGAGAAGTGACTGGAAACGTGATTGGCGATTCTTACCTCCATCTCGAACATATCACGGGAGTCGGGGGCGCCTGTATTTGTGTTTACATCTTGCTTTGTAATGTCGTCCTTCTTCAGTTCCTTCCCGAAAAAACCTGGTGGTAAATGTGGCATATCAATACATGTATTCATGTAACACAAGTACGACGAGTTCGATTTCGGAATAATACACAAATATGTTAAAAAACGTAGTTGTCATGTAATGTCCGGGAATATAATATCGTACGTAGATATGTTTTTTTAAATGATGCAGATTATAATTATTCACTAGTAGGATGTTATGAATTACAGAGAATATAATTACGTGGTCATCTTTTAATAGCATTGAGAAGTTAATTACGTAATTGTCTTTCCATTTCCTCGCACCTTCTGACTTCACCGACAAACTTTCTTTGAAACGCGTTCACATCTTTGTGCAACTGCAAAAGAAATACAACCCTTATGTCAATACATTAAACAAAATTATAATAAAAACCTGCATGTCAATACACGTACATACACAGATGTATATAATTATGTAACAAATGTTGATACGTCTTTTTTCTTTTGCGTTCGAGACACATTTCGATCTGGGAAATATAGCTCGTTATGTAGTACTGCGCTAATCACTAATGACGGGTCAATTATAATGGGATGCCATCGCAGCAAACCCGACATTACCGCGGGGGCAAAGTAACATTACATTCAAACCTGTTGTCTAAAATTTAACTGTATAACTAATTCGCTTTAGACGAGCTACTACCCCGGAAATGAACGCGGCCACTTTTAAAGTACGAATGGCCATAAATGTGACGAATGCGAACGTATTAATTTGAAGAAATATTTATAAAATGACAAATTTGAAAGGGCTCACCATGGACTATATATATAAGTTACATTTTAATGAATGAAAACTTTAAAGTGCAGTCTTATATTACGCTAATTGACTACGCTTCTCTTGCACACATATCACCATGGTGGCGCGCGGGATGGTTAGAATCAGGATACTCACATCTTTAAATTGGACGATGCCCAGTTCGCCAAGCTGAGACACGGCCGAGTAAGCAGCTTCCGACTGTAGGTACAGCTGACACAGGGTCATATCTTCGCTTCGAAACAGCGAACCCATCTTCTCTATTCTGTCTGCCGATCAAACGTCTTTAAATAGTGATAATTATTTTTATATTCTGTAATTCCTAATATGAACCAACCGCATTTATCTCATATTAAACACCAATGAACAGCAAGGTTGTCGATCGATGCACGGCCATGAAATGCCCATTCTGGACAACCATAGCGATATAATCAGGTACCCGCATATTAGAAGGTATATGTACATGTACAAATCGCGTGACTAATACATAAATACCCTCATTCCCAGTTTCAGTTACCTCACCTAAACAATACCGGCATCTTACTAACAATGCACCTTAAACTGCATATAACATGCGGATGATGTACACAATGAGCATCGCGTGCAATTATGATTATGATTAGTGTGTGCGCTTATGCCCTTAGTGTGTCCAAGGTAACCTCATACTACAGGCCGCGGTTTAAAGGCTTGTCCATCGCTGCCTGCGTTATATATCCAGCAGCTACTCTACGGTAATGCTGGTTACGGGATTGTATAAGCGTTTCATATCAATCTGGTCGAATTAAATGACCACCGCTTGAACACAGGTTCAAATGACATAGATAAAAATTAATATCATGATCACGTTAATATTCATATATTTACCAAACGAATGACACAATCTTGTATTCCTATTTATTGGCCTCCAAATCATTAGATATTCATACATGGCACTGTGCAATCTCCATCATCATATACCCGCATTCATAATTAGGGGTGTTAAACTTTAAAAGCAAACTTTACTAATGATGTTGACTCTCGTTAGGCTGCGTAAAATAAATGATTAGTTTCTCAAGTATTTTTTTGCCAGGGACAGTGCGGCGGTCCTTTTTTAGGGTAGGGTAGGGTGCGGGGCCTTTTTGAAACAATTTTTTTGCCTTTCTCTGCGCGAAATCGAGAGTGTGGCAGCTGAGAAGGAGGGGGCGGCAGTTTTTTTTAATTCTGAGAAAGAGGGTTCAGCAGGTACTTTTATTTTAAAAATAAAATTAAAAGGGGCGGTGCAGGGGGGGGGGGTTTCTCAGGCAAATGCGCAGAAATACAATATTTTATCTGTTTACTTGCATCCCCGAATTGAAAGTACATCATGCCTCCACCGCAGAATCTTCCGCACCGCTAGACCATAACTTCAACCGTGGTTATTCTCAATAGCGCTTCAAACATATTAGTCACAAGATTAGGGTCAAGGCTACGTACGCCTTCATCATAAAATGATTCATTAAATACAGAACAAATCAGGGCCATCCAGATGTGTATTTCTTTTAATGTACAACATTTATCAATTTGACAAATACTTTCAAGGCGATAGCTATATATTTGTATCATTAGAACCCCGATACACAGGGTTCGCATCACAAGGGAACCCTAGCTTTTTGCATTTTGAAGCAATCGTTTTGGACGATGTGCTGAATTACGATGTGTGCAACGAAGATACCATTGATTGATATGAAGTTATATAAAACAAATCATCAAAGCTTCACAATTATATAAATTAGTTCTAAATACATCATTTCATGTTATTATACAAAAATTTATTATCAAATAGTTCTTAAGAAAAACCCAATACGTTTTAAACTGATATTACATTTAAACAAGAAATGGCGATTTGATAATTTAGTTACAATGTCTGTGATTACAAATATGGATTGTTTGATATTATACTAGCGATGAAGATTGTTTGGCTGTTTGTTTTAAGGAGTAGTACATGACTGAGTTCACCAGCCGTCAAACACCAGCAATTCTAAACTAGGGACCTATTTATACAGAAAATTGTGTTCAACCACCCAATTACTATTTCGCCCCCATGATAGGAGTAATTGTATAAGAAAGTACAGAGCATCTGCACGTGATCAAACTAAGAACATCTTTTCTGAATGACCTACTGAGGGCCATGCAAGTGTACAACATCCCTATTTGATTCAAGGCCACAACGAAGTCAGCTATTTCGATCGCCATGTTGACGCGCAGAACGTTGACCGGCGAGTCGCTTCCGATGAGGGAGGAGATGGCAACGCAGATAACCAACGGGGCGGTCGTAACTAAAAACTGTAGGGAGAGACACAGCGTCAGTATCATTATTCGTGTTGATGTCTGAGCCTGCCGCTGTAGGACACCACCCAACGGATGCACTTTATTTCTTTGTGCCATGTAGTGTGCAACAACGATTCCGTTCGACAATAATAACAACAGAAAGGGTAGAAATAAGAAAAGGGCTGAATTGATCCATGGATAAACAACTCTGAAGTAATAGTCGATTCCTAATGTCCGCCCGCGGCATATTTGTAATTCGCCGTCAAACTCGGAATTATCATCAGGTACAAGACCTCCGAAATTATGCCAGGCAAATATGAACAAAATCAAGCAAGTGACGCTCATTACAAGTCTTGCCTTTTTAGGAGTAAAACGAGAATGCGAATGCCTTGGGATAGAGACAATAAGAGACCTCTCCACGCAACAAGCAGTCAGGAACCATGAGGAAACCTGGTGCATTACGTCGTGAAATGACAGTGACAAACTACAGCTGTACATATTTGCCTCGTTCAGTCCGGGTACAACCGAAAGAAAGGACGGGAATTTGTTGAGAAGAAGACCGAGCAGATCAGTGAACGCCAGTCCAAGAATGTAGTTGTAGGTGGATTTCTGCTTGGCTCTCTTCCATAGACATACGATGGCGGCGAGATGGGAGATTATGCCGATAACTGCCACACTCGGGAGGAGAATCCCTTTCGTGATGAAGATGACACGTTCGTACGTCTGTTCAAGGCCAACGGACTTCAGTGAGTGCCGGACCATTTCAGGTGAGACAGGTGCCTCATTGCTGTCAAATGTAGTTGATGTACTGGCCATGCTAAAAAAACAGCTCCTGAAATTTCCAATAACGCGTTTTTAAATTAAAACTCAACTACCATGTCTGCGATGTAATTCTTGATGTGTCACCCAATGAAGGCAAATGAACGCTTCAGTTGAAAAATAAACTTACCTTCACGTTTTCAGTAATCGATTGAGTACTGGTACCATTTCATTCCTAGCAAACCATATCGACAATTTATAGGTGAACATACAGCTCAGTCTATGAAATGCACTGTCCCAGCTCGGTAACGCTTCAGCGTTAGACTGATAATCTTAACCCTTTGCTAGCTTATACATGAGGCGTGTTGTCCTGAAACTGTATTTAGATAATGAATGCAGTCATAATTGGGGATAGTTTACTTAGTAGAACTTGTCATCACTCCTTTCAATGATTACAACGAACCCAGCTTGGTCGTTGATTGACTATAATCAAAATTAAGGTGTGTCCAAAAATTCAGTTGTTTCTGATAAAAATCTCAAAACAAAAGACTTTCTTAATCCAATTTGAGCCATTTAATTATAAACAGTTTACAAATTGTTACCAAATGATTCTGCTATTCTCTACAGAAAGCTTTGCCGTAATTATATTATTATTTTTCCCAAACTTTCTTTCACAATTTGCATTTGCTAAATACTGTGATTAGGTATAATGATTATAATTTCCAATAATTCATAGTTCATGCGTAATCAACCCAAATTATAGACTAATTAGATCTCATGTATTGTTGTAAAGTCTCATCTATCCGTTTCTCGCAATGTATTGATAACGGTAACAGAATGCTTGTTGAATGAATATGAAATGTTTCCAGGTATATTAATCGCAAATTATACCCTGGACAAGACAATAAATGGCTCTAAACTACTTATTAGTCACGCGATTGAGGCATGCGATCGAGGTAATGTCAGGCCTAGATATAATTAAATAATCAATTCGTAAAATTGTATATTCACTCTTTGTTTCAGTGTCATTCTCGCAATATGTTATGACGTCAACTGCGAATACACTGAATTTACATGATTTTACCTTGTAGGTTTTGTTTATTCTAAGCTGTATTGTATGCACTCTTTCTAAACCATGCTCCTAGTCTACACGTTGAGGGCTACTGTATTGAGTGCCATAAAAATGAACCGGTTATTTCAATCATCTAAACATTCTTACGTATTTCTAAATAGTGCGCTGCCCATATGTTATATGAATCCTCCGGATAATTACACCTCTTGGATTCATATCTATGACATCAGCATCATCGCACTCAACTAGACTCTTTAAAGTTTGCCTGCTGCCAGTACAGATAATCCTTTCTTATCGATCGTGGAGCACAATATATTCAAATTAATAAGTAACTTAAATGTAATTCTAGCTCACTTCTCATTTCATCTCCCTGTTCCCGATGTTCTGAGATCGAGCAAGTTTGCCTCTTCCGACGTTCTTATACAACTCAAACCTTCCTGTCAATTTACATATTCCGCACTATTTATCATCATTCGAAATGCGACCGCATTAATTATCATAATCATATTCCATGCCGAGTCTACGTACTATTTACTAATGCATGTCACTATAATTCCAGAAATACATATGGGTTCATGAATGCGTCCCTGTCCGGATATTTCTGATCGGGAATATTGATGTCCAGATTAAAGTTCAAACATGTAGCTTCTTTGAAAAAAATATAATATGTAATTGTAGTTTTTTTTTCAGGTGATATATTCTCGCATGAATTAAGAGCTTGCAGCGAGATACTTCACTAATCAGCTCGCTCCATCGTGGGTAGTTGGTCAATCACTTTTGAGTGAAACAAAATATGAGGGAGCTTCTCTGCATTGCTTAGTAGAAATTAATTGTACTTTTAAATGTACACCACATTGAAACCACATCATGCCCTCACAGGATCCTACTTACTGCTAGACCACAGCTTCATCCAGGGTTATATTCATAGAATCAAATGGTAAACAAATTTGTCGCTATACTTGAGACAAGCTTAAGGCTTGGAATTCATTATATCAGATTTCAAAGTGACCGTATTTATTATATTTTTCAGCTTTTTATGTATTTGACAAATTTAAACATATCGATAGCTATGTCTGTGTAGCTTCACAACCCTGATACACATAGCTTACTGTATGCTGTGATATATAGCTCATTCTAATCAAACCACTCAATTTACCGAGAATGGCCTTTGCCTACAGCCAAGCCAAGCTTTCTAAAAGGCTCGACGGGGGATCGAACCCCGGATCTTCGGTTTACGAGACCGACGCCTTACCACTTGGCCACCG
>JAXGGS010241628.1:0-12876 GCA_035585475.1 Armandia brevis | reverse complement strand
TTTACTAATCACAGTCACGATGACACAGCACACGACGAATAAATGGATGTGTTACAGGTAAATATCACTGACGACACTTAAATTGTAGGGTAGTACTTAAATGCCTGGAATATTTTTCATTTTGGGCCCCATTATTTTTAAGATGGGGGCTGGCGGACCACTATATTTTGGCTTTAAACCCTGAGATTTCAATTACCTAGGCGATTAAACTGTTACAGGTATAGCCCCTGAAACACTGATCATAATTCAATATAAAGGAAATAAAATATCCTACCACCGTAAGAATTGCCCAGGGCTACTGGACATGAGCCAGTCCTTCCTATAACCCCGAGGGGTCTGGGGTAGGAAACACGTAATATCGTATCCTTCATCATCGGAATAACCTTTTTACAACGAATCCAGGTCTATGCACTAATTTTTTTAACTATGAGCCGATTGACGCGGTGAATAAACGATGATCCTAATTATTAGATGTTGGAGGGACCCCTTGTCCGACTATCCTAGCAGCACAAACTGGTGTCCTCCAGTGACTTTTATTGCGGCTGTAACAATGAGCAAGGATATAAAAAGCAAGTGATAAACTGCGGTAAGCGGATTAGCGGAGATGATCCGGCGATGATCTCACACACAGATTTAGTGTTGTGTTATGTCTCCCGCAGAGACGACTGCCAGCACCCACACTTGCCCACACCTCCCGTTTGTCTATCCTTTCTTAATCCTCCTCAGACGGTTAAATAACAAATAAACCGGTGATATCATATATCTCAAGTGGCGACCACTTGCGACCCCAGACTATTGAGCGTTGATGACACTCGGCAGTCGAGTGGGGCGGCCCGTGGGAGCGGCGGATTTATATAGAGGCGCGCGCACCGTCGCTTTCACCTGCACTCCAAACAAACATCACGGTAGAACTTCAGTCCCCGAGGGTTAGCCAGGTGCTGCAGGTCATCGAATCTAAACCCCTCGGAGAACGATTCCTGGCGGGGGGGAAACAAGCGGGGTCGCCGCACGCTTCTGCTGAGGAGATCTGCGCCCACCTGAACTGCGCCAATCAGGCTCGTCTGATTATGCTCTCACACGCACGTGAAGCGAGCACGTTTCTGGGCAATGGACCACAAGTCTGGAGAGCTGCCTCAGCGTTGCCTCGCACTGAGTTCGGGGTCTTATCTTGCGGCGCTTATCAGGACGTGGTCCCAAAACTGGACGGCAAGCTCCGGCGTATAAGCTCACTTGTGAGGGCAGGACGGTTACTGAACGCCAATAATTATAAAAATGTTCCCACAGTTTTATGTTAGAAACGCGTGATGATTGTGTACTTATGTTCACTTACGAAACAAAACTCGGCATCATGTTTTATACCGAATGTATTAGTCATAACGAAACTGAGTTGAATGACTTATAGAGGTCATTTAGATTATTTCAACTTAATATATCGAGCCCGCAAATATCATGAAACTGCCCATGGGGTATTTGGCAAAGCTCAGGAAATGATCTTTATACAAATCTGATTCAGAAAATGGCGGAAAATAATGCGAGAATCGCTTACAAACTAGAGAAGCCCAAATGTGAAACGGTTAAAACTTAGTCCGGATAGGCATTCACTGATGCTGAATCCGCGATGGCTGTGACATTTCAGTACTTCAGATGCATAGAACACAGGTTAATTATTTGATACGTTAGGAAGGTCATGAGTAACGATACACAAATGTTTGTTTCGATATAAAACAGACAGTGTTTGTTTGAGATTATAAGTACATGGGCACGAGCGGGCGATCACCTTAGAATCGGAGGAATTATCCAATCATCGTTTTTTATCGACAATCGATGTAATAATAAAGACATAAATCATGACACATAGCGATGCTACTTTAAGAACACCACTTATTAATCATCTCTAAGTTTCACTACACGCTGATAAGTGCTCGGTGGGGGTCTACTTGTAAATAAATATCATGACAACAATCGATTCTTAGGAACACAAGCAAAAGTAACAATTACGTCTTTTTGCTAATAAAATCACAAATTAGCCCTTCGTGATTTTTATAGGGGACGTGGACTTGACACTGAAAGGAGCCTTTGATTTGACAAACCGATACTAATTATCATTAAGTTGTGCGTGAACACTTTACTGAAACTATGAAGTGAGTTTGAAAACAGATAATTGCCAAGCATCCCGATTATGAGCACTGAACAATAACTCCGTATGTGGGAAACCAAAACCCAACAAGATTTGAATTCTTAGCAGCAAAATTATTTACTTCTTTGTTCTAACTTTCTACCGAGGTAAGCAAGATTTTTAGGACCTAAAAACTGTGCCGTACCGTACAGTGGGGCATGTTCTTCGGCACGCCCCGATCGAATCATTTCAGGCTCAAAACCTCTAACATGGCGGAAATCGTATGCATGAACAATATTTCAAAAATGCAGGACGCTGATTTCAACAGATTTGGTTTGAAAATTGCGACTAAAGGTAGAAAACAGACAGGTGTACGCACTTAAACGAGATAAGGTGGTAATAATACATGCGAAAACATGTTAATTCAACTCTTATATATTCAACAAGGGAAACATCTTCTTTTTTTCAAGTAATTTGGTTATCCATTAGAATAGGTTTGTAGATGCAATGTCAGCTACGAAAACAGCAAAGTCATACCGCGAACAAGGCACTAGCTAATTAAATACCAGGTTATGTTATGATATGTAAACTTAATTTACATTGACAAGATTTTTATAGTCTGATCTGAACACGACTAAATCCAGGTCCGCTGACATACAGAGACATATTATATGTAAACTGTACCCATTACCCGAGACAATATTTGTACCTCTTAACGCTAGAATGATAAGAGAATATACCCCTATGTATACCGGTACTTAAATATTAATATAAAATAAAGCTAACCATGTAAGCCCGCCTGTGAACTTAAACAAAGACTGCTTAGTGTTGTGAAGAAGTGGGGCATCTCTATTTAAAGGGTTTGATGGTAATTTATAAAGTATCACTGTGTCAGTTAAACGATGAGCTAACAGAGTTTGAGTAGCTGAGTCTGGAGATGGGTGATAATTAGGTAAGCAGTGTACGTGTGTGTACAGGTGAATGATTTGATAATCAAACATGTCTTGCACACAACACTCAAGGTTTGAAGGTATTAACACATTTTGAGATATCATAACACCATTCCTCTTAACCTGATGTCCAATAGTAATCGGTAAAAGTCCAGTGTGCCTACAAACAGGCTCCTCTGAAGCAGTTGATTATGTTGACGACTTTCTGGTCACAACTATGTCGTTCTCATACCCAAACTTGACTAATGGCCCACATTGACGAGTAAATTAAAGTCATATTCCAGAGCGCCATCAAAATACCGGCCGCATAATCTTATACATTATGGATGGTGATTGGAGCATGCTGATATTGACAGATGGTGGGAAGCTGGCTACTTATTTTTACAGCTACCACACACAAAGGTTGAGGGAAACTTGGCAACCCCGACTTATTACATCAGGATTGTTTACTTCTCTCATTTCTAGGCTGGACTTGAATTAAATTTCCTCGAGCGACTCACGTCACCCAGTCCTAAAGTAAACTCCGTAAACATAACAAACCTTATTCCAAGACGCTTTAATTTGAAAGATAAAATGAAAGCACGCTAAAACTCTGCATACAGCAGTTCCTGAACTGATTATACAAGTTTAAACTATATTTAATTCATTTAGGAATTCAAACCCACAACAGGGGTCACCGGCAATGGTGTTCTCAAACAAACGTGCGGCACTTGTTGAGGGACACGACCTAGGTGAAATAACCTTTTAATTTGAAATAAATGATAATCTTGAGAGCTTTGAAATCTGCGCATACAGGAGGTGCTGCTCTGGTGATATAACTATTAGTCGGTCATTTATAAAGTAAAACCACATTGGCTACAGCGACTTCTCAATCGTAAACAGGACACTAGTTGACGGACATGACCTAGATGCAATAACTCTCATGAGAAATGATTGGGACAGGAATCACTTTCGCTGCCAATTTATCCCTTCACACGCAACCGCTTCTCATTAGATTTAAACCACATCAGTACTGGTACGAAGCCCACATAGTATACATCCCAGGCTAAACATTCGGGCTCGTTATATCGAGAGGCTGCAAACCATGGACCTATTTCGTGTTCTTTCCAATCAAGGCTGAAAGATGTCTGTGCTCAACCCTGGATATAGAGCAGGCGGTTACGGTGACCCAGTTTGATTTATTATTCCTGCTAAGCAGGAGCCGATCAATCGTCTTTCTTCGTGATTGAGTTACAACTGCAACAATCGATCACGTTTGGAAATGTAGAAATATATCGAGAGTATACATCGCCTGTGTTGCGGTGACCCAATTTATGTGGTTATGCTAACCGAATTGGTCTTGAATGAATTGCATATATGCATAAAGTAATCAACAGTCTTATGATTAAAGTAGCTAGTGTGTTGCTGGCTTTGGCGAGGTTGTGGTGACCGAGTTATAACACACAGATACGCGGTCTGAAAGAAGTTCAGCGACTGAAACTATTTTCCTGAGAGATATGCGTCCACAAGCATCGATTATTCGGCGAAAAAATAAACCTAAGCCAAATAAACACATTTGCGACACCTAAGCTACAGTCACAATAGACTTTTTGTAAGGCTCTTTGATAGCTCAAAGTAAATCCCTATACTATCATTTTACAAAAGATCCAAACCAACAGAATTGAAAGTGCATTGCTACACAAGATGACATGGATTTTAATATATTTAAGAAATGAGCCGTATAAACTGTTAACCCAAGTGTCAATCCAAACTATACTAACAAGGCTATCATCGGTTCGTGATAAAATTGTGATTGTTTTTGAGGAGCTGGGTTCGCATCGGTAGTAAACAGGCTGTGCTCCATTACCGTCATAATTGGCGCATGCTCTCCTCTTGTTTAATCACCCGATTAAAACCCCCCAAATGTAAGACAACTCGAGTCACATCACAATTTCAGTACTTTAAATACCGGTCAACATTCTTCTGTATCCAGGCAGAAAAATTGAAACGCTAAATGTTAGTGTTTTTTCCACACGTTTTTAGTTCAGTGACACTTGATAAGTATACATGATACAATATCTACCGGTATATTTGAATTTAAAATAATCTTTCGATTAGGCTTATTCAATGCAAAACCATTAAAGCCTCATGTTTCATTTTCTGAGAATATCATACTGAACAAATAAGATATCGTGACATTATGTTGTGCAAGATTAAGTCAAAAAGAACTATTTACTATGTCCAGGAATGGTAAACAACATAGAATATTTATGACAAAGTACACTTCCAGTGCCAACATAAGAGTGCAAAAACACGTGAGAATTTGACGTGCTCAGGCATCTAGTCTTTCTAGCTTATGTGTGATTTATACGGTAATCCACATCAGCTGATAAATTTGAAGATTAAAGCAAACGCTGACTTTATCAATGATTTACAGTAGAATTCAGTCAAGGTTACCGAGATATTACACAGGTGTAGGTAATATAATATAATTGGACCGATATGAGTTCTACTACAGAAATCGTACTAGTTCTAATTCATTATAAATTTCACTGGAGTAAACTGCCAGATTGAGAGTACGGTAATCTCTCAGCGGAGGATGCACGTGCTATTCATGTAAATGCATTACCGTCATAATTGGCGCATGCTCTCCTCTTGTTTAATCACCCGATTAAAATCGCACAGCTGCTAATAACATCAGTGCTATCAACTTTAAATCAAAATGAAATGAATGACAGTTTAAAATAAAGATTAATTAAGACACTAGAACTTCTAACCGAATAACTGCTGTATGATTTGTGGATTTGAACGCAAAGTTGAAAGCACGCCCTAAATAGAAATAGAATTACGGCTACCAACTCCGAGTAACAAGAAATGCGAAAGCGCTATTACATGTACATAGAACCACATTTAATTTGATTTCTAAGAATTTCAATTTACATTCCTATCAAAAACCATTGTGCTATCAAGAATAAATCACAAATTGCTTTAGTCAAATACTATTCAAATACCACCTTGCTCGGGGTAAAAGCACGAGTATGTTATGTCTGAGAATCCAAATAAAATTGATCAAAATCTTTCTCTAAACCCACTTGATTCGACAAATAAATACACGTCGACGATCTAGAATGGCCCCTCAAGAGACATGAAAAGTCTCGAACATTTAAAACTTTCCGGCCAAGTGTTCCACCTCAGAGGCGTGTCAAGACTTAACGACATTAATTCACTGTTTAAAAAAGAATCGTCAAATAAAATATTGGGTAATAGGATTCGTATTGAACCATAAATTGGTGTCATATTTGTCTGGCTGTTTTCAGACTGGCAGGAAAATAGGAATACGTGCGTTGATCAGTGTAGCAGGTCAAACGATTACAAAGCCGAGTTAACAAGGACCGTATTATTCGAACCTCGCCGAAATATCAATTAATCGGCGTTTACACACGTCCCTTTGAACACACAGCAATTTAGGTGGCGAGTCGGGGAGTACAAAAACCATACAATTACATGTATACAGTCAGAGGTTAAGTTTTACCACAAATATCACTTGAGTCGGCGTGTGGATTCGGCGTGAGTTTGCCAGATCAATACAGGTGAGGGTGCTCAGGTGTGAAGTCTTTGTGTAATCAAGCGTGACAGCTCCCGCTAGAACAACACGAGTAGTTAAAACACAAGTCTGCCGATAACTAGGGCAGCAGTCACTATCAGGAGTGCTCATATGTTTATACAGTGCTAGGGTTATCCTGTGCAGAAATATATTGCTACAAAATATAACTCTTTTAACAATAATGGATAAACACTCCAATAGTGTATTCTACATTGTTTTATATGCGAAACTAGGCAATGCGTTATATGCCTAGACTAGACGCGCCATTATTAGAGTCCATTGATCTCTAAGACCCTTAAGTGTCGCCCATTTAGATTGAAACCAGCATGAAGCAGTATTACTTGGACTTTGCCAGCTCTCTGTGGACGACTGGTAAGAAGCGTAGGTCAATGCTCCAGAACAGGATCGAACAACCATTTTGAATTTACAATCGTAGCCAGCTGACAGGACCAATGTAAACCCAATTATTATTGACACGCCCACGAATAGGAAATAATTCTAAATTCAGTAACTTTGATTACTTTGATTCCAATGATGTCAGAATATGTCGGATAGTTTATAGCTATCGACTATAATTTGCTGTCTACCAGTCCATCATTCGTATTTAAGTCAAAAAGAGATCTAAAACAAACATACACTTCTCCAAACAAGCCAGATATAAACTTTAAAATGAAACTTTAATCTTACATCAAATTTGTGATTGAAGGTTTGTAGAGCGTATATTCAGACATCACTAATACAGCGAGTAAGAAAAGGTTCCTGTTTCAGGGTTACAGACGCGGAGGTATCAGGGCCAGCAACGAGAGAAAAGGCAGCAATATTTCATCACTCCTTTCTAGGTCAATGAGACATTGTTTCGTGCGAGCGTTCTATTCATACACTGTCGTCTGCAGGAAGTGTTGCCATGGGCTTAAGTTTCAATGCTTCATAAAATGTTTGATTTAAGACGGGGATAACGTCAAAATTAATGTGCGAGCTGCGCAAAAATAATCTGCGAATAAAGAGTGGATGCATGAATCTGCATGACAAAATCCGCATTCGAAGCGTCAAAATTGATCTTACAAATACAGTGCCGATCATACATAAATCATAAGGCAGTATCAATTCGTTTCAATGAATATGATACCGAGCTTATATATCCACTGGGGGTATGTCAAATCATTCACCTTTACTTTTATGATATTAATAAGTAACGAGTTGAGCAATGTAAGGCATATTGTTATAATTGCGGTTAAATATGAATGCACACGTGCAACTCCAGCAGGAATTATAGTCAATAACTCGATATTACAAACAGATTTACCAGTATAAAGTATACACGGCGGTACGTACCCTCGAGAAACATCAACAGTAACAATTTATCCGGGCTGCTACGCAAATATTTACAGGTTAAAGTTGATATGCGCCACCCTAGAAGAGGAATGGAGAGGAATTGGAGTGGCTGAGTGGAGGGATGAAGCGGGTCACTATAGACAAGCAACGTAAACACTCCAAGTCACCTTAATCCGCGCAAACTCTCACAGACATACTCATGCACACGCGTAAAAAACAGCTGAATCACCCGTTCAGCCTAATAAGGGCAACATCGATACCTTCCCCGGCGGTATGGCCTGAGGTAACGCGAGAGACAGCGGGCGGAAATACTGCCGCGGGAATCCCAGAAATCGGAGAGGAATGATAAGTTTGGCAAACATAAAGGAGGTCATTAGCGTTGGCTAAAGTATTTAATAAACCAAGGTGTAACCGAGTTCAGAGAGTTGAGGTGGTGGGCAGAGAGCGCGAGACCTCAGCGGGTCAGTGGTGATCGCGGGAATCAAACACGAGGACATTTACAGGGCGCATCAAACGATTTCCTTAAATACACGCGAACTCATCCAAGCGGTTTATTGGATGTAGGGGCACGAGCACAATTGAATGTTCCGTCAGCAAATCAGGTCGCCGCCATCGTTGATACGAAACACAATGGTTAGAGATATGGCGAGAAAAAACATATTAATTATCAAACTAAAAAGTGGGTTACGGGCCACTCAGGTGATAATTAATTGTGCTTCAAGGGAGCCTGAGGGAGTTCGTCTTGTATCACGGGACAGAGACGATGAGTAGACGGCCGCGTATCGCTCGGAGAGCTTAATCAATGTCTCTTTCTATCAAAGTGGCTGCTCACGTGTGAGCCGGCTCGATCAGTTGAGGTAAATGACAGGCTATTGAGCGGCTGTCGGCGGGGACTGCTGTAATTAAACCACTGATGGCGGTAGCACAGATGTGTCACAGCTTGGAATAGGTTTGTCTCGAGCGCATTCGGACAGGTTTGTGACAAGGGAACTTTAGAAAAAAACTAATGATTACTCTTTTATTCTGGCCATTATGATAAACTGCTCAAATCGACAAACTTTGGTCAGTGGAAGCTGTGACAACCGACTTTCACAAAGAAACCCCATACGTATATACACATATCAAATGTTATCTCACTTAAATTCTAATATAAATTTTTAATCAGCTTACAGATAAATTTAAAACCAAGACATGGGCTATCCACAATCGGGAAAGCGGTTACAAAAAATAGAACATCGTCCACATAAACTATATATACTGTAAATGTTTACCCTAATTCTAGACGTGCGGAAGCCATGCTAGAAATTTGTTAGGCAGAATGACATGTACTGATACGAGCGATATGAAGGTTAAACCACAGTTAGTCGGGATTAACAGCATACGCTTCGATGAGTAGAAAATGCGTGAAAAGAAATTGGCATAAAGCTGTCTGTAAAACTCTTCAATTTTTTGTTCGCCAAATTAATGCCTTTCTGTTGTGCCTGGCTATACCAGTTCATTCGATCCCTACACGTGAGGCACATTGGCATAACATCAAATCAGTAGCTCTCTCTATTCATTCCCTACATGCTCTATTATACTTACGTATGTATGACGTTACAGTCCATTTACTAATCGCACACTGAGCATAGTTCATGATCTCAATGATTTAAAAAGTCAATTCAGGGTTACTCGCGATGGGAGGATAGGCGAAACAATTCAACACATACCTGAAACAACAAATTAAAATTCCTCACGCTGAGCGGAGACCGTGGGGTTACTTCTAATGTTGGGGACACCGCGCACCATCGGGGATTAACAGGCACGATAATGAACAGGCCTAAGCGCGGATATACCGCGGATTAAAACTAGCCTCTAATACCATTAATCTCCCTAGCTGGGTTGTACACGAGGCAAAGGCCCGATAGCAATTTCAGGTTCAAGGGGGGTGATTGGACGAGGTGGCATCTGTGATGGCCATTCTTATTGGTGCCAATATTCTTCAAATTGCAAGAGGCAATAACTTGCCTGGGAGATTGACACGTTCATACAAACATCAATTGCACGGGAGCTCTCCGTGGCGCTATAATCACTTTAATCGTGATAAATAATTCGTCACTACGGTTCCACAACCTTGTTTCTCGTCACTGCAGATTGTTTATTAAGTATTTGATGATTTTGCACAATGCAATCCTGACAACCATTTAATAGGTGCGTGAGACATTACCGTGTTTGGAAATGTTTGTCACGCCCGATTACTCTAATGAGACCCAACCTCGACTTTTTTAAATATGTTCCTGGTGCGAAATCATTAAATTGCTGAACATACCCTTATTAATGAATACAGATCATTATCTTACAAAACAGGGTATCTGTTACATGTGAAGTTACTCTATGTAACGAGTGCCTGTTGCAAGTGTGGCGTGTAAATTATCTCATTTAAAACACGTAAAAAACACCACCAGCAATCGATTGAAGTTGTGTATCGTCTCGCCGAGGTATCACTTATACTTTTCAGACAACTAAAAGCGACTTCGATAAGTTCAAGTTTTATGAAAACAAGAAATTAAAGGATATAGGTAAGTAATGGGACGTATCAAAGTTTCATCGAAACATTTTAAACAAAGGAAGTATTGAGTTTCTTCAACTCAAGTGACTGACTTTACAACAGTATTATGTCAAGTAAGATTAAAATCCAGACAGAGTCTTGAGTTTCAAACACGAAGCGATCGCATCCCAGGGAAGATGATGACATACCCAGGCCTCAACGAGATCTAATTGTATGCAGTTACCAAGTCATGGTCAATCGAGGCATTTGTAATTCAAAATCATTAGCGCCTATATTGATCAGTGCGCAAAGCTTAAAAAATGAATTAAAATGATTTAACACATATGCACCTAATGCTCTAGTGCGGGTTAACAATTTACACCCAGTCATTCACTCTTCGCATTTGTGAACTAGCTTACCAAGGTGCACCAAATCTCAATAAAAACACACATAAACACACGCTATAGAAATCCCATTAACACCTAAAACCTAAATATGTCAACACGCAAGTTTTGCTTACCGGTATACAGTATACAACATATCAGGGCAGGCAAACACAAGTGGTATTAGAGGCCCGGAGCCCCTTTGCTACGAGCGCATGTGCTATTTATCTGTGGACACGAAATCCCAAACAGTAAGGTGTCTCTCGAGTAAATTACATCTTATTATATGTGTGCTTCTTCTATGGTGGGCCTCGGGCTACGATACATATCCAACAAAATAATAACCCAGATTAATCAATAAATCATTCAGTAATTTACATATCGATAAACCCACGCGGAGATCCGCGGCTTGGTAACTCGAAGCAAAATATCTTATCATGGCGGTGTAAGATATGCACGTATGCCCAGAGTCTAGACATTAGATAAAACACTGAAATCATCTGAACGTGAACCAGGTGAAGCCACTGAGAAGTAGTTGAGCTACCTTACCTGACGCCAAAATGTAGGAATTCGGCCTTAAGGCGCGAGCGTTTGTTCTAAACACAAGATGAATAGAATCCAAAATGCGGAGAATTTGTCCCAGACAACCGAGACAAACCAATAATCCAAGGGATCGAAGATTCCTCGGCGATTGAGATCGTCGATGTGAAAGCCGTTGTCTGTTGTGCTTTAATATACACTCCAACTGGTGAGCACTCTCGATACATACGGTAGCGCAAACACAAGAACCAGTCGATCAACGTGCAATGAGTTGCCACAAGAGCTCATGTGCTTAAGTAAGTGGGGCCCGTTCTGCAGGAGGCACACTGGCAGTCTACGAGGCGTTTCACACGCGAGGAGCTCAAGGGGCAGGGGTGTGTCAAACAATTTATACAACATATCAAATATCATACCAAACAGGCGATCAAATGATGTATGGTTTGCATTAATTAATCAAATACATTCACAAATCAACCATTTTTGGACACTTTTTACAGGCTTTATCGATCATAAAATGTACAATTTTGCGGCCGAGTTTTATGAGGCTTAGCATTTCCACACCCCCACGTGGGTCTGTATCAGGGCTGGTACTGTAAGCTTATTCAGAAAAACAGAGAATAGTGTTAGAGAACAATGGATTCTCTGAATTTAGGCAGGGGTTTGGGGCTAAGGCATTAAGATTAACGCGACCGTACCGGTAGTCTCAGCAAATGTATGCCTATAGTCATATATCCGAGTACATTGTATGCATGTATACAGCGCATATGAAACTTAATACACCTGAGTTAGTTATGTTATGTATTACTTATTTATAAGTAATTTCGCAAAAATATGCATAAAATGCCGATGAATGTTATACCGGTGCCAGTTTTAATTCGAATGTGATTGAAGTGCGTAATTGCTAGACAAGTGCTAGCCCGAGTTTACCCAACACATGTATATTGTACCTATAATCGTAGATTAAGCAGAGATTACACCAGGCTTAGGGATAACAAAATCCAGCCTAATGTCTGTGATTCACAAACTATGAAATTTATTTCGACAATTACATCACTTTCTGATCGATGGGCTATTTCAGATGATATTCTTGGTATTTACTAGGTCAGTCGCGTCATATGGTCAATGCGATATTAAGTTTCTACGAGTGAATGTTTCGTAGGACGATATTAACATAAACCAAAGTACAAAAATAAGCCAAAATACAGTAAGCTTTCTATGCGCTAAGGTTTTTAAACAAATTAATTGATATATATACATGTATATATATATAGTTTCATATTAACAACCCGCATGAAATGGCTATAGTTTATATTTGACAGACACCTGTGCGCTTTGAGACATCTGGCCTTTATAATAAGTACGAAGCAATAAACAGTCTGCAAGGGTACGTTTTTGCAGGTAGTGAGTTGCAAGTTGTACAGTACACTGTAATGCCAAATACACAG